>DWNR01003440.1:0-11791 GCA_018250455.1 Polygonus leo | reverse complement strand
CCCCGTGAGGGATTTGGCGTGAGGATGTGTGTGTGTGTGTGTGTGTGTGTGTGTGTGTGTGTGTGTGTGTGTGTGTGTGTATAATTTAAAAGATTATTTTTCATGTATATGAAGACACATACGCTGGTAATGTTTAGGCTACTTTAGTAACCATATGTATTAAACAGGGGGACAAATAATTCTATTAGAGTTACTTTTTCTAAACGGAACCCTAAAAATAATCCTTCAACGCTTATTTAATATCTACGCTCGTTTTCGTTTATCTTCTAAGAGGCTTATGATACGCCGAGACGGCCCCTGAAAATATTAGTTTTGGTAAGGCTGCCACCTAAAATAATACGTATAGTTTGATGAAGGTTGCAGGGCAAAATCTTGGTTATTATGTTTTAAAGATAACTAAATATGGCTACTCGATACATTGATGTTTCTACGAATTCCAATAAATTCGATATTTCGATAATATTACTTTTTTTGTAATTTGTGTCAAATTTTATAGTTAATTCAATTAAAGTTGCGTGTCCTTACGCAAGTCACTTAACTTCCTTCGCCACTAGTTATACATACCTCTGATAAGCAATTCAAATTTAGAGTGGCGTGGTTAAAAGCTATCCTTACACTCGAGGCAAATATCTTAATCCTCAGTAGTAAAAGCGCAACTCTGTTAATTCTCAGATAAGATTAAATTTGCTGTAACAAATGAACATCAGGCAGACAGCACGCTGAGTTACTTAAAAATTTGTACCATTTGTGCCAAAAAATACCCGATTTTACTAAGAATTTCACCATATGAACAACAAAATACGATAAGGTCAATCTGTAACTGAAATCCGCGTTCAGTTAAACTTCATCTGAGATAACTAGGCAAGTTAACAATGCACTACTAACCTTAATCAGGGATGAAGTTCTGCGGTTCACAACTCGCTCGAGAACCCACATAGTTTCTGCTGGGGATGAGATGAATTGCTCTTAGTTAACTTAATTAGTTGCGTTATAACATTTCGAATTGTATATTGTTTACTATACATACTAGTTGTTGTCCGTGACCTCGGCTAAATCCCGGCTTGAAAAATATTTTTGGATTTGTTTTTATCTTATTTCCAAAGACTGAATAGTGAAATAATTTATGTGACAACATATTAAGTAATATTTGATGAACAGAATATATTAAGAGACCATTACTAAAACTTCTGGTAAATTAATACTTAAATCAGATGATACGATCACCCTACTTATTGACAGGTATACCTTTATATTATTATGTTAAAAATGTCAGCATTTGCTTGAACTTATCGTAGAATTGTGTCCATAGTGATAAATATGCCACTCGTCTACGTTAAGAGATAATTCTTCATCAAGCCGAAATCAAAACGTTGTATTTAGGTTATAATTTTAAACAAATCTTAATGTAAATTTTAGTATTTTATACTTGTCTTTGAATCTTTTAAACCGTTTACAATAGACATTTAGCACTTTCAAAGAAGGTTACGAATCACGCGGGCAACTTGTCTACAAAAGTATCCGTATCTTGACTGCGCCAATGTTTTATTGGCACTACGCAAGCTCAGAGCAAGATCCTTCATTCCCTGCAAAGTTTTGCGGTTCGACTAACTTCTCGACATTGCTTTGTAGTTTAATACAAATGGAAGGAACGCATACAAAGTTTTTGTTTGTCTTAGAATAGTGGAATTTGTAAGCGTTTGAGCGTGAAATAATGCGTATGAATCCTGCGATTGTTTAAAGAGTAATTGTTAAAGCTATCAAGTTTATTATTTAAAGTATTAGATATAGAGTGTGAAAGAATTTATTTTATTTTTAGAATATCTTCCAAAGACAATGAAAACCAAATGTATTTCTGTGATCATTAAATTCAAAACAACGTTCATCTAAGATTTAAATTAATTAAAAACTAAGTAAGTAGGTACATATCATTTCTATTGTATTTTATCGAAATGTTATTGAATGTACATTGACCTAGATAAAATAAAACAAATCTGTTATAACTAAGTACCACTCCAACAGTTTTAAATATCTGTAATTTTAGGCTTACAAAGCTTTGACAAAATTATGATGACTAGTATCGTTAGAGATCAAAATTCCAAGAAAAGTCCATGAATGACAAAACGACACACGAGAAACGACAAAACTTACGTTGACGTTATAATCATTATATATTAAAAAAAATCGTGTCACAGTGTTACTTGCCACACTCCTACGAAACGGCTTAGCCGATTTTGATGAAATTTTATATGTACACTTGATAGTTCTGAGAAGAGGTTGTTATCTATTTTTCATACCTCTAAGTGACAAGGCTGGTCCACCACAACATTTTTATTTTTTCTTGATGTGACATTGAAAAATACATACAACCCTAAATTTTCACCCTTCTTCCACAATGTTTATAGCGATATTTGTAGTTATATTTATATGGCATAATAACGTTTGCCGGCTCCACTAGTATTATATGAATTGCAAGTAGTTTTAATTCCAGTTGACAGCCCTAGAAAAAACAAAGCCAATTTACCAAATACCGCTCCACGTAAATTTTACCGCACGTACACAAACACTCTGATACAAATTAATCTAATACAACGTGCTAACTTTGAAGCAAGTTTAATTTGGTAGTCAGAACTAGACTACAAGTTAATATTCTGTTAAGACTATAGAACGCATCTACAATTCGCAATTGTTTTATTGGAATGACGCACTGAAAGCTTCCAGCTTTTATAGGCTGTAAAGTTCTGTGCTCGAATCCATTTGCGGCTTAAATGCTCGGCTTTTACTTCTTTTTTGTGATAAATATGTTTATCTGTGCATTGTTCTCAGGCTTCTGGTGCCAAACGACAAAAATGGTTATTTTGCTGCCGATAAATAAAATGTTTTCCGTGTATGGAATTAATTACAGTGCGTGGTCCAACATTTGTTTAATATTTGCGTTCCAGGTCAAATAGAATTTTTATTGCATTTTTTTATTTTTTATTAATATTAAAACAATATTAAACATTTTGTAAAACATATTCATAATATTTGTGGTTATATTCATAATTTCTTTTATATTTGTGTACTAAATGCCCTAAATATATTTTTCTTTATATCATTAGAGATTATTTATAAAATTTCGTATTTAATTATCATCTTTGAACATTATATGATAGCTTCCCCAAAGTTTAAGTTCCACTGGTGCGAATACTTTATACTTGGTTACAAGTATGTATATTATAGTTGACCGCATTCCCTTTGAGAGCTAAATCCTGCTATTGGCCGTATAGTTTGCGGTGAGAATTCGCAAATTGATTTTCTATGCATTTGTTATATTATTTATATACCTATTGCACTTTTTTGACACATAGTATATTGTAAATACATTTAAGCATTCGTGATTTAGTTAATGATCTGTTTTCACACAAAAAAATTGTCAAGAAACTTTATATAATTTAATCAATGCATGATAAATCAATATTATAAAAGCTGCTTATAAACATTTTTCGGGCAAGATTGTCATCTTTTTCAATAGCGCGATAGTAAAATTGTATGATCCTTCATTTTAAACATATTTTCCGTAAAAGTTCAGCTTATACTCCCCTTGCCAATATTTGACTAGTGATCCACGTTTACTTCGAAAGCATACCTTCTATTGGCAAGCATAATCCTTCAATTTGCGGCGCGTATTAAATTTTTGAATGTTACTATAATAAAATATTATTGACGTAAAAACGGTAGGTTTAGTTACTGTTTAAATACGTGGGAGCGTCAGTGATTATGAAGGTACAAATAAACTATTCAATTTATTTGACAGGTGGTAGAACTCATGTAGTTCGATCGGGGTGATACCACCGCCACCCTCATAATATTCCGTGAAGCATTTTATTGCGTTTCGGTTTGGAGAGGCGTGGTTGCATACACGAGGCGAATTTCTTAGTCCTCAGGGGTAACAATGCATCTGTGATTAAACTTAGGTATGACTCAATCATACTTGGGAATGATTACCTACTGATGTCCATAACGGCAGTGATCACTTGCCATCAGGTGGACTGCATGCTTGTTTGCTTTATACAGTAAAGCAAAGCTTATCTAAGCATTAAATAATTATAGGTAACAATTGTATTCTATTAATACGTGCTTAGTAAGTCAGGAAAGTCATATTAGCAGATAAGAGAAACAAATCTCGGTTTCGAATAGCACGCCCAGTTTTAGACCTTTGGACCTTTCGATGGCTTTTCGAGGCGCTTTTATCGCCTGTAAAGCCTGGGACTCCACTAATTTCACGGCTTGATTTCGTACTCAATAGAATTCCGTGAATGGTTCTAACACCGAAGTATATTCAGTTTATTGAATTAAAACTATGCTTTTAGATAAAATGTTATTTACCATTCAAAAGAGATAGTAACTTGAATGAGAGTAACGAATGAAATAGATCAACAAAATCATCATTGAAATTAAAATGATTTATTATAACTAAAATTTACCTGAAAAATTTTACACTAGAAACAGGTGTAGCGTAAAAAAAATATGATAAAATTATCCTTTACAAGTTATTATACGCTGTGGAAAACGTGATAATTACTAAAACAATTCACACAAACCCGGTAGGTACCTCCACGTTGGGAAATAAAAAGCTGCAGGTTTTTACAGTCGTCACATTTCGGGCTTTGTAAAAAACTATAAACAAATTTCCAGCTTTTTGTACAAAAGAGCGTTTTAATGAAGCCGAAATTTTCTACCCGTTACATTATTTCCTACAACAATTTAAATAGTTTGTTGATGTTAAAACATATATACGGACATATAATGAGGATTTTTTTATCGTCGATATTTCTAAACTGTTTAAAATCTTGAGCAATGTAATGTTATATATCCACAGGCCATAGAACTCTTGCAGTTTGACTTTGAAGATAACAGTACCACTTTCACTCTCATTACCGTCATGAAGCAATTGTTATTTTCGTTTTTATAGAGGCGTGGTTGCCGCTCGGCAAACCTCTTAGTCGTAGGGGAAATTAATCATCTGAAGAGGCTAATTACAATTTTCTATAGACGGTAGTGACTACTTACCTTCAGGTGGGCTGAATTCTCAATTTTAAGTGGATATATTTGAAAATTTAGGTGGACATTTATGAGACTAAAATGTTCTTGTAAAGAAGAATATTTTATCTACATTAATATTTCTTGAAAATGCTTTCGCATCAATTAAATGAACCCGTAAAGTGCTTCTTAGAAGTATATATTCAATGGACAGTATTACTGCATTGCGGGGACTATTTCTCTTAATAAATCCAATATCTCAGTACAAACCTGGCAAAGAACAAAACTGCATTTTAATGTAGTGTCATTCTATTTTACCGCCAATATCTAATAAATTCTCCGTTTCACAGACACCGAAACTAAAGGGAAGAACGAAAAGAGCTACTTATAACTTCAAAGGTGTCACGGGATACATATTTTCCTGAGCCGGGAATTACGTAGTAACACCGTGCAGAGATTATTTCAGCAATGTAACATCTGACCCTCGCGATAATACCTTTCACACGAGTGGTTTTGCGCGTTTTAAATTATTGCGGAGCAGGAATTTGACGCGTTTAAAAATAAAACCTTTTTTTTTAGTATAAAACTAGCAGACTAGTATAGTATAGTATGCAGTCCATCTAATGGAAATCGTATTGGTACTACCGATCATGGGCGTAATTATGCCAATCTGTAATCAAGCTCAAGTCAGCCGAGTCTTACTCCTGGTCAGTCGAAGGTTGTCACCGATGCCATGGAAGGAATCGTCGGATTCAGATGGAATACAAGCTCATTTGCTACCTACATTCAAAACATAAAGCGGTTATGTCCGTGTATTGACATCTATAATTAAGGTTCATTAAAATTAATATCCACCTGAGAAAGACCACAAATGCATTGCTAAGGACTAGCATGTTCGCCTCGTATGTAAGTACACTCCAACCGAAACACAATAAATAGCTTTACTTTGGATTCTATTTTACCGCCAATATCTCGTAAATTCTCCGTTTCACAGACATAGAAACTAGAGCTACTTATAATATCAAAGGTGCCACAGGATACATATTTTCCTGAGATGGGAATTACGTAGTAACACCGTGCAGAGATTATTTCAGCAATGTAACATCTGACCCGCGGGATGATACCTTTCACACGAGTGGTTTCGCGGGTTTTAAATTAGTGTGAGCAGGAATTAGGCATGTATAAAAATAAAACATTGTTTTAGTTTAAACGTACAGACTAGTATAATATAATATGCAGTCCATCTTATGGAAACTGCAATGGTAGTGCCAATCATGGACGTAATTATGCCAATCTGTAATCAAGCTCAGGACCGACCCAGTAGTATACTATTACTCCCAGTATTACGCCTAGTCAGTCGAAGTTTGTCACCAATTTCATGGAAGGAATCGTCGGATTCAGGTGGAATATAAACACGTTTGCTACTTCCATTTAAAACATAAAGTGTTTATGTCCATTGTATGCGTTGAGATCTGTAATCAAGGTTCGATAGAATATCCACCTGAGGACGACCACAAATGCATTGCTGAGGATGTAAAGAAAATAAAACGTTTTTTTGTATAAACGTAGTACACTAGTATAGTATAGTATGCAGTCCACCTAATGTAAACCGCAATGGTACTGTCAATCGTGGACGTCTGTAATCAAGTAAGTAACCAATCAGTTTGTAATCAATCTCAAGTCAGTCCTAGTCTTAGTCCTATTCAATCGAAGTTTGTCACCGATATCATGGAAGGAATCGACGAAATTAGTAGGAATATATGGTCGCTCTATATTAACATAAAGTGGTTAAATTAACGCTCAATTGCTACTTCAATTTTAAATATAAAGACTAAAAACCATACCACTACCGTGCATGGACAACTTTAAATATGATTAGCCTTATGCCTTATGCCTTAGGACGATTACAAATGCGTTGCTACCCCTGAGGAATAACATGATCACCTCGTATGTAAGTATATCAAGCAACCACACCTCCAAATCGAAACACAATAAATTGCTTTACGGAGGATTATTAGTGGATACTGTTCGCCTCCTAAATCCAGAGTATAAACTTTTATTAAAACTTAAAGAAGATCATTTCATTTAGGAAAATGTTCAGCAAATCAAATTTAATTCTGGAATAGGAAACGAAGGGGAATCCACTTAATAACATGTCCAGCAAAGCGGAAAGCTCGGCTTATCTCAAACTAAATTAAGTACCGAACAACACCTTGGAACAAGAATGCCGTGCTTGACTCGAGAATAAAAAATACTGAAAAACGTTATAATTGGTTGCGTTGTTAGAGTTAGATTAGCATTACAAGGAAGGTGATGGAAACAACGTTCGATTTTTTTTAACCTATAAAGGTTGCAAACGAGCATGGAGAACACCGGATGGTAAGTGGCCACTGCCGCCCATGGACATCAGTAATCATCCCCAACAAATGCGTTGCTACCCCTGAGGACTAAGATGTTCGCCTCGTATATAAGTATGGCCGGGAACTATGCCTCTATACAGAAACACAAGAATTGCTTCACGGAGGATTATGAGGATGGGCGGTGGTATCTAAACAAACCCCCCGTCGAACTAAACGAGTTCTACCACTTGGAATTTTTAGACGACTTCTTCTATTCGTCAGTATGGTTTTTTTGTGTATGTTAGGTAAAGGTGGTAGAACTCATGTAATTCAACCGGGGCGGTACCCCCGCTACCGTCATAATCATCCGTGAAGCAATTTATTGTGTTTCGGCTTGGTTGCCGGCTATACTTACAAACAAGGCGAACATCTTACTCCTCAAGGATAGTAACGCATTTGTGGTCAACCTTGGGTAAATCTTACTAGGGGATGACTACTAATGTCCATGGGCTGCAGTGACCACTTACCATCAGGTGCACTGCATGCCCGTTTGCTACCCTTACACAATAAAAAAAAATGTTCACCCATATTTAAATCGATTGTTGACCGATTTTTAAAGAATGCAGTATCGAGCATAAATTCTCTGTTTATAATAATTATATCCGATACTGATGATTGTTTTTTCTATAGGATCTGCTAAGCGAAATGCTCAGCTTATTTCAAATAAAATTTAGCAACGAACAAGCATGCACGTTGTTGACTAGAAAAAAAATACTGAAAAACTGGCTGCATTGTTAGAGTTGGATTATCATTAGTAAGGCGGAGGGAGAATTATTTCCATTTCGTTTCTGTATTTTGTACGTTAACTCTAATTTTTATTTTGTCTGGTATTAAGACTTAAATAGTGACCACCTGTATTTGTGTCTCTAGAGAAGTTTATTTTATTTCTTTTTCATATTTGTACCTACTTGTAATTTGTTTTCTTAAAAACAAATGATGGTCTTGAGAAAACTGAAATTCTTATTTTAGTTATGACATGTACAAATAACTACCAATATAAACACATTATGTTGTAAATAATCAGAGTCGTATAATAACTTAGACACTACATTCAAGTAAATACTATCAATCGGCCCATCGTTTATATCTAACTACAATTTTAAACTGGTGACTTCAAAGTGGATACAACTGTATTAGTACGATACTATAGTGATTGCTTAGTCCTAGTACTAAGCAACCAGCACTTACGAATGTATCCTCAAGATAGCCATTCAAAAACATGAACATTCAAAATAGATAGTGAACGTCATATTTAGGACTAGTGACATTAAAAACTAAATAAGGTACTTAACGTATTTAAATTAACATTCAATGTAGGTGGTCAACGCAATAGTTAATCAATTGAAAATGGGTACAACTTTATTAGTTCGATACGATAGTGATAGCCTAGTAATAGTAGTAGCACTTACGAATATATCCTCTAGATAGCCACTAGACAATGACATGACATGCACACTCAAGAGCATGTGATATGTATGCAACCACGGTGAACAAGGAAATACAAGCCAGCTGTGCAAGATGTAGTCAATTTATTTACAGACATGTTGTATGCATTGACTGCAACAGCTGCGGGCATCGCATAAATATAAAATATATTTCATGCCGTGTTCACAGGGTTTATTCGATACATCGTTACAAGAAGTACTGTTCATTCTCTTGTTATTGAGCTTATTTCTTAAACATTTTAAAACGTAAATTCGTAAAATAGCAATATAAACACATTTTGTTGTAAATAATCGCTTGGTTGTGTGATGTCTTGCTAAGATTATAACTAAGATGTTCGCCTCGTTAAGTGTAGCCGGGAACCACTCCTTGGCAGTCTCTCCTAACCGAAACACAATAAAATGTTTCACGATGGAGGATGGGTGGAAGTGGCACGACCCCGTTTGAAGTACATGGGTTCTGCCACGTCGTTAATGATTGATTCATGATTTAATTTTAATAAAAGAGAACAAACTGGTTCTAGGTTTTAAAATTTCATGATGCCAGATGGTAGATCTAGTTTAGTTCGACCGAGGGGGTACCACCGCCACCCTCATAATCATCCGTGAAGCAATTCTTGTGTTTCGGTTTTAAGAGGCGTGATTGACGGCTACACTTATACACGAGGCGAACATCTTAGTCTTCAGGGGTAGCAACGCATCTGTGATCAATCTGAGGTATAAATTAATTGTACTTGGGGATGATTACTGATGTCCATGGGCGACAGTGACCACTCACCATCAGATAGACTGCGTGCTCGTTTGCTACCTTTATGCGTTAAAAAAATCCAGTATATGTCATGGTAGTAGAGTTTAAGTGCAAGTGTAGTTGTACGCTGACCGCTTACACACTTGTGAATGCTGGCAGCTGGGAAGTTCTCTGAGTTGTTGCTTCTAACTAGTCTCCTTGTTCCTAACTAGTCTTAACTTGTCTCATTAATGCTAATATGAGTTGGTTTGTTTTGCTTTCATGTAAGATATGGCTACCCCGCCATGAAGTTTTCTACACAAATTATAAAAAATACAGAAAGAACCTTATATCCAGGAAAAATACTCTTAACGAGAAATAACATTATTTATTATAAATTCGAAATAATAGACAAAATTGTTTAATAATGCATGACAAGCCGCGGACAGTTGATAGTTTATTATCTAGGGCTGTTTTGGGTTTTAATTTCATATGAGTTAGAAAGACACCAACAGAAAAAACTTGGGAGCATTTGTATTTGTAATCGTTACGGGTATATTTGTGCATATTCTGTGATAATTTCTTGTGTCTACCTATTACAGCCATGAGATAGAGGCCTGTGACAGACGAATGGACGGACGGACAGGGAATTCTTTGTAATAAGTTCTTTGAGCACCTTTGAGTACGGAATCCTAAAAACCAAAGCTAAACACGCTAGATTGAAATTAAGTAATGTAGTATACATTACTAAGATATATCTTAAGCAATGAATATAGGCACATTGCGTAAATAATGGAGATCCCAACAAGAAAACATTAATACAATTTAGTATGCTCTATTAGGCCTTATAGATCAATCAATTAAAAAGTTTAATATTGTGATCTCTGTTTATTTCGAACGAATGAAATGTTTCCTCCGAAATGTGAGAGATAAGGCGATAAACACGGAGACGACTCCGAAAAGCACATTTCTCTCGAGACGTTGTAATCCCTAAGAGTCTCATTGCGAACTTTGCATGGAGTATAACGAAACCTTCGTAAATATTATATTTCCAGATATACAGATTATGTACCAAGCATATTTTTGGTTATAAGCATGTATGTGCGAAGAATTATATATATTGTTTTTACTATTCAAAAACGATGAATACATTATATTATCTGTTTCTCAATTTTAGGCCAGGTACACCGAGCAGGCCAGGTGAATTTCGAAGTGCCAATTGACATTATTTTTACAATTTCTTAGGCGTATTCTCACAACGTTTTCCTTCACCAAATATCGCAATCATACTTTTTTTAATATAAAAAAATGCTGGATATATGATACAGAAGATAATTTCAAAAGTAAGAGGTGAAAGCCGAACTCGTATTTAAAAAACCCGAACCAAAAGGTGAAATTCCTAACCACTGCATTATCTAGATAATACTTGTAAAATGTATATCCACACATATTTAGGAGAAAGGATATGCTCACAAGTAAAAAATTCAACTAACAAATGAAAAGTTTTTTAATATTTACACCTTCTCTCAAATACGATCTCTTCAAATATTACAACCGTATTACTTAAAATAAGCCCAGTAAAGAAATAAAGTAGCCTTATCCAACGATATCCGTTAATAAATATTTCATAACGATGCCAGCGTAATTCAGGATTACAACCTCTCTTCCGGTTCCCTAAAATATTCCCGCAATGTAAGTCGAAATTCCCGATCTAAGTTTTGTCTTAAATCCGGATTATTGATAACTTGCTGCACAAGGCACGGACACGTTTCGAAAATTGAAAATCTCTGTAGATTTCACAATATTCATACCACATTTGGAATACATTTTATATTTCCGTTGCCGACTTACCATTTAACATAACAATGGGTTTAAAGTGGCTCTTTGTTTATCCATACAATTGTGCCCAGCTATTGAAAAGAAAAGACCTTAAGTAAACTTTTGTGGTTTAATACACTTAAAGAATAATTTTAATTAAACGGTTTTATATTTAGCTCACCCCGTTTGTTTATTTATTTGTTTAGGTCAAATTTAGTAATTGAAATTTAACCCTCTTCCCCGTAACCGATTGATCTGAAATTTGGTATACGCCTTTGATTCTGGGGACAATACAATTATCCATATTCCATATTATTGTGAATCCAAGATGGCCGCCGCTACAAGATGGCGGACAACTTAGTTTTTTTCAATCCCATCAATATGGG
>DWNR01003439.1:0-11793 GCA_018250455.1 Polygonus leo | reverse complement strand
TATCTTCATACCAAATTTCATCAAAATCGGTTCAGTGGTTTAGGAGTGAAAACGTAACAGACAGACAGACAGACAGACAGAGTTACTTTCGCATTTATAATATTAGTAGGGATAAAAATACTTTAACCTAGTGATAAAATTGCCCATAAGTTTAATAAATGTTGTGGATGCTATCAAAGTAAATGCTACTTTCGCTGCTTTTAAAAGCTACTTTTTTATATTTTAATCGATGCTCTTCTCTGCAGGGTTTCGGTTGTAGACGTCGTTAAGACTGTTTAAATTAAAAAATGAAATTGGGTAACGGTTAAAGGAAAACGTGATAATTATAAAAAAATACAAACCATTTCTTGATAGAACATGGTGCATTGTATGTTGCCATTAAATTACTATTAATTTCATGTTCGCCATACAAATGGAACACATGAATTTAAAAAATAAAAGTAGAAGATAGTATATTGAATACTTTAAAACGTTTTATCATATATCCGTCAATATGAAAATTGCATTATCAGTATTAATTGTATTACTAACATTAAATCTTAGCCGTCCGAAAATCGTTCTTAAAACGCCGATGGGATAGCGGCCTTATAGAATAAGAGCTCGTGACCTCGTGAACTTCAGACCGTAATTATTTTTCATGATGGTCCATCCTTCGATGGACCCAACTTCATGACGGTAAATCGTTCTTACTTGTGTTGGGCATGCGCCAACAAACTTTCAGCTTTTACAAAACAATGAATCTATTGGCTAGCATTCTACGGCATAATTTTGAATTTTAGCATAATTTTTTTACTGTACAAGCTGTACTAGTCTGGACCTTACCTGATATTTGAAATTGACCCAATCCGCTGTTGTTTAAGAGTCCGAGAGCATTTCCTTAAACAACTATTTTGATCACATCGACCATTTATGTTAGATATAATTATACCTACTACTATAGATAAAAACATACCCACTAGTATATGTATATTGTTTATTTATATGTGTATTTTTACGAGTATGTATGTCTATTTTTATATGTATGTATCTATTTATATATTATTTTATTATACATTTCGTATGTACCCCAAAGTTTCTTTATCTCCTAGGGTTGACTGCTAGAAAATGTCTCCGCCCATTGTTATCTCGTTATCAATAAAGTGTGTAAATAATATACGAATATTCAGGGCTCTTAGGCTAGTAATTCTATAGCTTTGTTGTCTAACTTTCCCATAACTGAAAGAGGTGCGTTTTGTATGCGTAATGTTTATTTTAAGAAAACCATTTTATGAGTACAAGGGACACGCGCAAAGTAATGTACATAATATGTAGTACCTTACCGTCAGCAATTTCAGATCCATATTGTCGAGTCAGTAATTTGATTGTCCAAAATTGCACATAGAAAGCTTTTTAACCGACTTCAAAAATGAGGAAATTACATGTTCGTATGTTTGTATTAAGTTATATTTTAAGTTAATGTACGTTATGTGAACCTACCCTAAATCGTGCACGCGATTCATCTAAATCGAATGTGGTATCACATGTAACAATAAATACTAGCGATGTACAAAGTACAGGTACAAGTATATTATCCGATTCAATTGTTTTTCTTACCGATTCCAAAGATGAATACAAGATGTTTAAATACAATAATTCACGAGGAGCAGCTATATAGATTCTATAGTCTTTAGAAATTGTTGCGATTTATAAAACTGGAAGAAGTCGCAACCAAAAATTGTCTATTACTGAAAAATTTATAAAAATATAAATTAAAAACAATGGACATCACACATATACATGAGTGATTAAAAATAAACTATATATAGTAATAATAAAATGTATTGAAGGACGAAGAACGTCTTATAAGACGAATAAAAACGGGATGAACACGTGTTTAAATAAAACGCTTTATTTATTTGTAAATCGCTTTATTTTAAAGATTATTTTCACTTCAATCTTAGCCCCATTAGATGCCAAAGTAAGTGGTATGCCACTGGTGGTATGTCTATGGACAATACACAACCATCTAAATCTAAAAAGAAAAATCTAAATTAGTAATCTGAATACGAGTAAATTAAAACGACGTTATGTAACCCGCCCTTAAAGTTACCGTGGTTTATGTACAGAGTTGCCTGTACCGCCGGTTACAATAAATACTGGTAGCGCGGAATGCGTCTAAACTCCGCTTAACGTCCTTGTAGCTGCTTATAAACATACACCAGTGCTACTCTTCCTGGATTGTGGTTACAAACAAACCAAATTTATTTCAGTGTTAAGTTTCAGCTCTGTAAAGCAAAGGAACCATTTTTCGAGTTTCGTATTTGTTCCCATCTCAACCCGTATTGAAAAACTATCGAAATTAATTTATTGTGTTTTCTCTGAGCGGCGACGACGTCTACGCAGCGACAACGTCATGTACACGCAAAAATGTCGCCGCGTTTCTGTGACGTGATTGTCACGTGTTGTTTTATAAATAGAGATGACGAGGGAAAGCTGCCTCTTCGAAATCGCTCAAAAAACGCCAGTAGTATAACGGCCTAAAGTATATAATGAATCGCGCATAGATGACAGGCAGAAATGAAATGATTTACTTATTGCACAAATTGTTTTTATATTACAATTTATAGCACAATTTGGGTTCTTGGCGAAATTGCAATAGTCGTATTGTTGCGACCGACATAAGAAACATAATATTTCAAATTCAAAAAACATAACAAAATGTGAGACTGTGAAGCGTAAAACAGAAAAGGAGGCGCATATTAGACGGCTGTAGACTGCCTCCACACGGTCCGCTGCCGTTATGAGTATGAAGTTATCTGTACCAGCATGTGTTGACCGACCCATCGTGTTGTACCACCCAAGTATCCCGTGCTTGTTATATTTTGTGTTGTATAGGCAACATTAAATTAGCTATATTAGCAAGTTGTAGTGGCAATGAACAAGCCACGTTGCTCGGAGAACGGTTACCAGGTATGGCCAAAAAGTTCTAAAGTAACCACGTCAAGAAGTGGCAAGAGCAGCACAGGTCGCCACCCGATAATGGTCTTCAAAATTATACAATTTTCCAGCCTATCTGACCAGATTCATCTTAAATGGACTGTGAAAAGATAAGATTTATAGCTTCAGACAGTCTGAGCAACACACCCTTAAGTCAATTCACGTTTCAAACCCAACTTTGACGCAAGAAACCGGCTTTTTAATGGTTTTTCCCTTATCGAACATCGCCCATTAGTTTTCCTTAAAATGGAGTTATTTTTCTTTGAATGGACATATTTTTATATGCAGTAATGTCTTTGTAGTATCAGTTACATGTAATGTATGTTAGGTACTAACGACTTTTAATGGTAGCTAATAGCCAATTAGTAAGAAGAAATGGATGAAATGTTGACTTTATTTAAGAATGCCATTTGTATGGTAACTGGTGGTATAACCATTTGACTAGAAATGTGTAATGAAGATATATTGACAAGCAACAAGCGGAGATGCTCGTTCGGACCTTCGTTGTGCAGTTTCATTATGGATAAAACGGCTGTAAATTAAAATACTATGAAATGTTAGTATACTAATTGGTATCTCGTTATAAGCTGAACAATGCATTTTTCAATCTATATTGAGCCTAAAGTGTTGGTTAATGGGAATGTGTTGAAGCCTAATTGATGGCCTGTTTAAATTTTATTATGTGTTGTTATTACAAAAAATAATAAAAAGGAAGAATAGTCTGCATAATGGATTAATGTCTTTTGAAAACGGTTTTGCTTAAAAATAGACTAATATTTTCTCAACCGCCTTAACTAAAACTACTTGGCCGCTTGTATTATAGAATTAGATCATTTAAGAGATCGGATCGTAATTATAATGAGGACTATGATTATTAAATTAGAAATAAAAAGTTGCTATGTGTTCAAAAGGTGTGTGTGTGTGTGTGTGTGTTGGCGCTAAGTGTTCTGAATTCAGTGAAAAAAAAAATAATAATATATATTTTTTAAATAAAACAAAAAACCTGACAGCTTCAAAATGAACTATAAAGAAAAAAAAACAAGTGTTATAGTGCCGATATAAAATTCGAAAGAGTAATGTTTAATTTACCTTGTCTTGTAAGATACTCATCAAAAATCAAATACTGAAATAACTATTACTTGAATATACTCAAATTACTTAAACTAAATACTTTAAGAAATGAACATACATACATACATACGCCCGAAAAACATAATCCTCCTTCTGACGCAGTCGAGTAAAAATAGGAATTTTTGCTGTTATGTTTATATATTTAACAGCACAATTTCCTTTGACAGCTACGATGCCACAGATACGAAGATAGGATACACATTCCAAACTGATAACCTCCCCTTTTTTCGTCGGGGGTTAAAAATTAATAGCAAAACAGGCATTTTGTAATTAAGCATAATCGTGTTTATTTGGTGAAGTTGTTTTAAAAGCAGTTCTCATTAATTTGTTTCGTATAACTTATTATTAACGCTAAATCATAGAAAGAAGCCAATAGGTTCCCATGTCAAAATTCCTTATATACGATATTAGTATGATAACGACAGAGACTCAATGACAAAAATGTGAATATAGAGAGCGTAATCTCAATACATTTAATTGCCTTGCAAATGATCGATCGGGCGAGTTTCCACACTCGGCCTGTTAACAATAATTGTTTACAGACGGGACATATTTTATGTTATTGCGCTAAGGTTGATATCTCTGGAAAATATAGTATCTATAAGTATTAATATATGAAGCAAAAACTTTGTACCCCTTTTTAGGGACAATACGCGGACGGATGAATATGAAATTTGATAGGATTAAAGTTTGTATTAAGATTTATGTTAAAGACACACTTAATTAATAAAAAAAATTACACACACTAGCGTACGTTCGATACACACATGTTGTCTGTTGTCAACCTGAAAGGTTAGTCTGTAATAATTAATCAATTATTTCCATGCACATAGTTTGTGTATAATTAAAAATATAAAAAAAGTTTTCTTTATTACAGTCTTCATTTTTTGGATTTGTTTTATTATGCTCGAAATTCAAACACAAGGCGCCCACTTGTTAATTATAAATGCACTCTTTACTGAATTGAGAGAATAGGCACGTGTGCTAAGTTAGAATAACACCACTCTCTTTGTGGATTATATGCAAGAAATAAGCAGTAGCAATTTCTTTGCAAACTGTGAAGCGCAGTGACTACAATATTTACTTCTTTATCTTCTTCCAAATATCAAATAATGATTATGCATTGTAAAAATATGCTTATATAACTTTGTGCAGCCAATGCTATATGTACAATATTTCTGCACGTCCCTAAGCAGCATACGAATACGATTAACCATATCTGAAAAGCCATATTAACAGCTGTTAAATTAATGGGACAACTTTGAAAAAAAGTACTAGGAGTGAATCTTAAGTTGATTTTGTTAATGTTAAGGAAATTATGGTCTGAATGAAATTCAATCAACAAGACAAGAAAATCAAAGTCAAATCTTTTTAATCATCATAAGGTACATAAATTACTAAGCGTTAATACAACATTGAATAGTTTAGCTCAAATCAATACATTTGATTTGTGTCCTTATTTCAGGCTAAAGTAGACCAATAGAAAATAGCCAGCATAAAATAAAATACAAGTTATTTACATTTCTGTGTACGGGTTTTGCACAATAAGGATCACGAGCGAAGCCGAACTTTTTACAATACGTTGAGTTAGCTGTTAACCCTAGAGAAATGCATTAAGCTGTCGAACCCTGCTGTCGCTGGGGGCTTGTCTGCACCGTTTACTGTAACAGCGTTGACAATTAGCATAATTTTTCACTTCGTACATTTCAATCCGATTGCAGGCCCCGCTCGCTGATGAAGTGCGTGAGATAGAGTTGGTATGAAGCAATTTGTAGTTATAACCCTGGATGATTAATTAGTTTAGTAAATCATTTAATTATTTCTTTTAGAAGTATACATTGAATGTAAACCAAATGCTTTAATGCTCCTTCGTACTAAGATATACTGGTTCTCGTACTGGTCACAAGCACTTTGATGGATTTTCATAAATTCATTTACTTTTACTGTAACATTCTACTCTAATTCCATTCGAATTAACTATTTGCGAATCTTGGAAGGTGGTATTTATATATGGTATTTATGTGTCTGCTGTTTATCGTCTTTCAAAGGTAAGCAAAATCTGGGGGCTCGAAGTGCCGGGAAAAGCGTCACGCGTTAAAATTCCAATCCAAAATTGTATTCCAATCGACATCCTTTATATTTGTTCAGTTGTCACTGACGAGGCTTCTACTTCTTTTCCAATTTTTTATATATATTGCTGAGTGTATGTCTCCTCTTGTGCCATCCTCTATGGTGTTGGGCTTTTTGCCTCCAAGTTTTCCCCGCTACTATAAGGATGTCATCGACCCATTTGAGAGCCTTTCGGCCACATCTGCCGTTCCATGGTCTCCACTCAAGAACCCTTCGACTCCACTTGTCATCAGTTGCCCTGCATAAGTGGGCTTCACTCGCACATTCATAGCTTTGTAGATATTATTATTCAGTAGGTAATAATACCTACAATGCTATGAATGTGCGAATGATGTACGAAATGTTACCAATACCCACGAACAGATGACTGCCAAAATGCACTTTTCGTCTAGACATACTATACACGCATTGGGTTATCGTATCCTTCCTGTGTATAACATTATATCATCATATTAACTTCCATATAACATTACATCATCATATATCATTCATCATGTACTCGTATACCGCACTACCTGCTAGTAACTTTGTACTAACTATCACACAGTTACAGTCGTGCCAAAGTTGGCCTTAAAGTACCGCTAAACTTGCACTAAACACACTGTACTGATAGTATATGATGGCAATTACATCATCATGTATCATTCATCACGCACTCTTACAGTATAGTAACTTTATAACTAACTATCACGCAGTAACAGTCGCCTGCCTCAGTTGACACTAATACGCCACGAGTGCTGAGCTCTTAGCTCATGACAGTTATGTATGAGGACTGTAACGTATTCGCGATAAAGGATTTCAACGCCCGCACGAGTGAAGCCATCGATTTAAAATTCGAAACGACACCATTACGATCTCGTGGATATAAGGCTTTAGTTGCACACGCAATGGTTCGCGAGCAAGTGTTAAAAATGACTGCTCGTTATTTGTAGCCTTTTATTTAAAAGGCTAAGGGCCGTATCTATAAAATTAACTCAAGTTTGAGATCGATCTTGACATTGTATTAACAATTTAATCGAATTTGGCTTTGGGAAATAGCATCTCATGTACGATGTTCGAGAAATTTATGTTTTGCGAGCGATGTTGTTGACTCCGGGTAAGTAAGGCCGCTATCCCAATACGCACTGGTGTTTTCCGAGCAGCATGCTTTTGTCTCAATTTAACTTTAATTCTGATGTAAAGACTTCGTATCACGATAAACTGATATTTTCGCATGAAAAGGGAGTTTCGTGAGGATTTTTTTATGCTGGAGAAGCGAGGTTGCCGGATCAGATAATAATTATGCCCTATCACACATATCACATACATTTCATCGCCGACAGCTCATCGCCAGCGGTGACGCGTACCTTAAGGCTGTATTGTTTCAAATCTCGTGGGTCGTATTTATACGAGTGTCATTTTAATAGCGTAACGAAGGCACCGAGCAGACAGGCGACTGGTTCTTACGTTGTTAACATCGACGCCAGGATATTACTGTGATGAAGGCTCTCATCAGAAAACAAACGTGCGGGATAGAGACGCCGTCATTTATAAATGACGACGACTTGCGGTATACGATTTGTGTTTGAGGTCACACTACAAATAAAGTTGTTGTTTGAAATGATTTGTTCGGTCACTGCAGTACGCGGTGATGTTTTAGTTTCCAATGATAATTAATAACATTTACGTATTTATTGTGATATTCTGGTTACTACTGATTCCTCGTAAAAAAAAAGTTAATAAAAAAAAAACTAATTTGTACTTTTTTCACCAAATATTATATACAATTAGGCGTATAAACTTAAAGGCTATTACTATAGTACATAATTTTCTCCGCAGTGGCACAGGTAGCAGGTATTCATTCAAGAAACCTTATTGTTCTAACTTCTATTTATCTTTTATATGAAATATCGTTAAAACACGTACATACACGTGTTTTAAATTACTTGTTTAAATAACTTTACGTGTTTAAATAACTTATGCGTAATATTGTCTCAAATAATACTGTCTTCTCAATTTCTGGTGTGGCCTATGGAACTGTACCGTCAGTACTTTCCTACGCAGTAAATCTAAATTTGCAGTCAATAACAGCAAGGCAAATACTGAGACTAAGATAATCTTCCCTTTAGAGTTCCTTACCTGGTGGTCTGCCGACCACTAGTGGTCTCCGACCACCTAATTACCTAATAACCTATCTACTTACACACCTACTCTTGACTTCAAATAATTCTGATTGTGTTTTATTTACACAACTACCTTATAATAGTTTGTATCGCCTATTACCTGATTACTCATATTTTCAATACAATAAAACGAGGATATTTTCAATATAACAGTTTTACTACTTTTCTCAATTGACAATTCCTCATTTGAAAATATTACAAACTAATAGTAGAACTGACAGTAGATAATCTCTCTTGTCTTCCTCTCACTTCACCTCTCTTGACCGCAACTCATCTCATCGCTTGGTATAACTTAACCTCCCTCTATTGCCCCTTATCTCTCCCAACGTCTTCTCCCCCACATATCATCATTTACTACTTTATTTTACTACCTAATATTTGGTGATACATAGTAAAACGGTAAAATAAAAATGAATAAAAATGATTGAATAAAAAAGGTTAAGAAACATAAACATTACTTCATATGGGAGGCCTGGGACCAGTCTATAGCTATAGAAAATAAATATTCAATATTTACATTGTACTGTCAATATTTAAATTTATATTTATACAATTTCTTGATCGTAAATGCCATTAGCAAATGATAGCCAATGTTTAATTTATACAATTATTTTATTGCCATCGCTACTAACATAAACATGTTACAAGCAAACGCCCATCGGGACGTTTCGGAACGTGTTCACATGTCAATTGTTCACATGCACATGTTGACATGTAAAATGTTACAATGGCCATTATTTATATTCATTAGGCGTATTTCAATAGCATGGCACTTTTAAATCCTTACTTTTTATAGCGCGCCCATTAGTGTACTTTTATATTTTTTGCAATTTATTGAATTACATTCACTCTTAACAACTATTGTTTAAACTTATATAAGTAGAACTGACCTTTCTCAAATAGAGATAAGATTAAATAGTTTCATTGATACTCTCAATAAAGGCGTAATGAATACACTTTATGTTTCTCACCTTTTTATTTAATGTTAAATACACCATATGCATAATGTACTTAATGCTATAAAAATTGTTAGGGGGATGCATCTAGTGTTGTGTATCTAGTGAGAAATACACACTTTCATGACCGTACTGTGACGTTTTCCCGCCATATTTCTTTTCTTTATCGTATATGTTGTATAATGATAGATGTAAGTAATATGACTGTGAGGATGATCATCCTATATGGGAAATTGTGGTCAGTGCTTTTATTCTAGTTTGTGTATGTTTGTCCATTAGTTTTTCAAATGATGTGTCGTTGATTAGGCGGTGTCGTTGAATTCTAAGACTGACATACTCTTTATAAATTTTAAATATGCCTCTTGCAAAGCTCTTATTACTAATTTTATTTTTTTTGAATATCAAATCAATATTTATAAAAGAGAAGAATTTTGAGACACGTGTTGGAAATAAGATACAGAGGTGGATTGTTGCAAAGTAATTTAATCAGGTTTTAAAAGACAATTTAAATATAAAAACTGATATAAAGTTATCATCCATAACTAAAAAAGTCAAAATGTCACACAAAGTAAAAAAAAAAATAAACAAAATATAAAAAAAAAATGATTTCTTAAAAATAATTAATTGCAAAAGGGAACATACAGTACTAATTATAATGTATATTTTCCAGTTAATTATTTTACCGGGTATTTTAATTTTTCTAATATATATTTTATCTCACTGTTAATCTCAATTTTACTATTTCAATTATACTTACAGATTTAATAAGACAGTGCGTTGTTGGTTAATCAGTATGAATCCATGCAGATTACCGTTATAAACAAAGTTAATAAGCGTTTAATAACTACAAATCTACCATATGTACACATACATTTTAATCAAAGACCCTTATAGAAACAGAAATCACGATTTCCAATTTCCCTAACGAAAAGGACTGATATCTACCAACGTTCATTAATATCTCGAGACATAAAATCCTACGACCTCATAACTCCCTCGGAGTTCACAAACGTCACGAATAAGAGATTTGAACTGTTATGGGAGCCCGTCGTTCTATGGGTAAAGAGATTAAATATAATATTAAAATAAATGGCCGACCAAAATGATCTCGTTCGTTGCGACTTCAAATAAAGCTAGCGATGCGCCTCCGCAGTGCGAAGATGATCTTATATCATTCTGCTAAATAAATGTGTACACTGTACACCAATACATATACAAATTTTTGTATAGTCTAATTGCTTATTTAGAATTAAAAGTAAAACAGAATATTAAAAAAAAAGGTTTGCATCGTGCATTTCCAAGGCTACAGAAAATTAATATATTACAATTACAACGTTATGTATTTGGTAAACAAACATATGGATTATTTATTGTGCTCATAAGACAACATATAATTACACCGGTCTACACGTTATAAAAAGGAACAGTGAGACAATAAACACAACATCGGCATCCGTAACAGTAATTTCGCAACTTTTTAACATAACGATGCCATTTCACTTATCCGAATCGCGTCGCAGCTGACCGTTGAAAAACAACACGACGTAATAACTTAATCGCAAATGGGATCCGTCGTGCAACTGGAGACAGTTAATGCCATTCTTTATGGCTGTAGTCGAGTTAAATCAATGCAAAAAATCCATCTGCTCGGTCGTGACTGTCGCTAAGTAATTTGGCTCAGCGGGGGTATGTTCCCGCGTTCCCAGACAGGTGAATGCGACCCGCGGCGTTAGTGTCGCAGCTACACCACAATTAGCGATGGGTCCCGATACCAATTAAAACGACACACCACGACCGGCGACGCCGCGACGAGGACAGGACATGGCTGTACAGCTACATGTCTCTTTGCCGAGCGGAATGGCTCGACTGGACCACCTTTGCCTTGATCCGCGAGCGGATTAAAAACGTAGAGTGCACCGTTACGCGCCAAAATAATTCTCCATCGAAGGATCGGCCATATTGGAAAGTTATCCACCAACAAAGTCCAAATTATTTCGAAGAGTTTTGTAATAGATTAATAGAACTGCAACAGCAAAGATTACTAAAAACATTTATATTATATTACTATATTATTATAAGCGTGGCCTTCCCATTATATGAAGCAAAATAGTTAAAAATAACTATTTTGCTTCATATAATCAACTTTTGGCGAACTGAGACATATTCAATTAACAGTAAAGGGCAAAAATATATAATAATGCGATGGTTTTTGATAGTTTTTTGATTAATAAATGGAGTGATATTAAAATCATATTAATCCTTATTTATATATTTATTTTGTATTAGCGGACCCAGCAGACATTGTTCTACCAGCAGTAAATTTGACTAATTTTATGTTGCTCAGAAGAACTAAAGATTCTGAAGGCCTTTGCACGTCAAATTACATGTAACTCTGAATTATGATAACCTTAAACCATGTTGCCTGGTGTCTTGCTATG
>DWNR01003438.1:0-11794 GCA_018250455.1 Polygonus leo | reverse complement strand
GCCAAGATGACGCCCCCGAGTCTCATTTATCAACCAAATAATAATTAATTGAAATTATACTGTCACTTCCCAGCTACGAACACACGTACTTAGGTTTTACTTTATTATTATGTTGATAATATTTTGGTTAATCCGAAAGGTGTCTTTACTTCTAAGTAATAAGAAAGAAGTCACAAAGCAGTTGGCTGCGAATAACTTTAACTCCTCTGACCTTCACATTACATAAATATATTTTTATTTTATTTCTATTAAATTATTTAATAGACAAGTTAACTAAATTGTCAATAAGGATTTAGTGTTAGTTAGTTAGTTAGTTTACAATTTACTCTATTACTAACGCCAACTGTAAAGAAAAAATAGTGTTCAGTAGGCATCACCAAATAAATTGACTTATCATTTTAATTTTTAAAAACGTGGAAAAGGGCGAGTATTGCAACATATACCTTCATAACAGTTTGTTTGTCAATATAGCAACAGTCATTAAAGTACGTAGGTTAGTACATTAGAAAAATAACTATGCAAAAAGACATTGCTGCCATGGACTTAATGCTTTAGACCTCTCCTATAATGTCAATGTACAAAGATATAGCAATACAGCAAGCGGATATGACACGCATAAAACTCGTTAAGATGCAACAATTTAACTAAACGTTTATTTGGCTCGTTCATGGCTTCATTTACATGTAGTAAGCCCGGAGATCGAATGGTAGTAGTAGCGTTGACGCCAATTTTGAACACAAGCAGCGCTCTGCCTTGCAAAGCTGCGGAGTCATTTCCATTTTATTCGTGACACGTCCGGTTATGCAAATCGGTCCCACATCTAGTGCAGTGTGAGATCACGTTAAAATCTACTTCAACTAATCCTAACTTGAGATCACATGACATTAAATGAACTTAGCGTCACTTACATACATGATCTCCATCTTAAGTTAAGATATAAACGTCACATTGTTAAGATGTTGTTTTTATCAAAGTTACAAATGCAATACCCTGTATCGTGTATCACAAAACGAATGAATTTTCTTTTGGTACTTTTATCTACAAATATGACATACACTCTCTGATAATAGAATTAAATTAAAACAAACAATTTCAGGGAAATATTGACATCGTTACAATTGTTTAGAGGCGTTGATCATACATGGTTCACATGCGTCATCGTTGAGTATTTTGGTTTTGAAAATTTGAGCGTCACTTACACGATCACCATCTTAAGTTAGGTAACATACATACATTGTGAAAATGTTACTTTACTAAAGTTAGAAAGGCGACATCGCGTATTCTGTGTCAGATGACGAATAAATTAAAATAGAAGAACTCTTCTTCAAGTTCATGGAAACAGTTCCTAGTTTTTCAAATGTTTAAAGGCGATAATCATCTCCTGACTCTCATCTTTAAGTTTAATTATAAAATATCTACAACTTGTTCCATTGCAGATCAAGACCAATTAATTTTAACGAACAGTTATGTAGTTGTAGCAACTCCCTTTTCGATTTGTGTGACCTCATTATATGGGTCTAGGGCAACATTTGCATTATTTGCATTATGAACTGTGTTAGTGTCATCGTTAAATAAACTACCGCATTTTTAATGACTCTCGTTCTGCAATATAAACTGATATTAATTTGAAACAGCTTTTTATAGTATTCAAGGTTGAAACTCAAATTAAACGTTTTTGTTGAAATAAGCATTTGTTTGATTTTGGCATAAAAGTGAATTCAAGAACCTTCAAACAGATACCTAAACATTTAATAAGTCTATCATAAAATCCAAAATGAAATGATAAATTATTAAAGATGTTTTAATACGATACATATACCTACGAAACGATTACTCCTGAATTTGAGATTGCTTAACAAATTTTGTTTGTAGGTGTGAGGTTTGGCGCTAAAGGATTTAGGTTTGAATTGACACGTTGGGAACTTGTGAGCAAATTGCAAATTGCCGCTCCGTGTGCTGAAACAGTGTAGTGTAAATAAATTGGTAGCCCTAAATGCAGTTAATTAGTATGGGACCGGCTTTTAGCGTACGAAATGGAGGGTAAAACCATTGACAATGGAAACTTGGGGATACTTATGTTCATTGTGGGTCCGGAAAGTAATTTTGTACCGCAAAATGAAGTCTTTTTATTGTGACAAATTTAAACTGGCTTATATTTTACTTCTTCAAGAGTACACTGTTCATGAATAATTAACATTAATACTGTTTAAAATCATTTAGAAATCTTATGGTTGTCATATACGGGGCCAACAGTTATTTATATAGACAAGTTATATTGTGAGTGTTATTTCTATATAATGGATAAAATATTTTTTGAACAAATATAGCTCAGTAAATATTTTTTAATTACACACCACAAACTAGTCTGCATTTTGATATGCGATTCTAAAACGTATCTTGATCGATGTGTGTCTAAATAAGTTATAAGAAAAAAAACCGTATAATTCATATACAATAAACTATGGTTTTGTAATTTACTAACAAAATAATAATATTTTCGTGGATAAACATTTTGACTATTTACAGCTAAATCCGTAGTGAGCTCTTAATGTATGCACGTTAAAGCTAAGAAAACTTGAACGGATGGCTAACCTACCTTTACCTCTTTGGCATCTCTAATGTGCACTCAATTTAATTAAATTACTACCCGAGCAATTGAGAGCTGCACTAGCTCTCTCACAACTTGTTACTTGGGGCTCCGTGATCGGGAAAACAGATTTTATCAAAGAGGCTTTAAAGACTGTTTGCACGACGGCCATTTTGAAGATAGATACGATGCTACTTTCCTCTAGACGCTTCATTACTGATTACGTCACAAGATTTAATACTTACAAATAGCTAGATTAACGCTAAATCAATAGCTAGGATAATAGAAATAGGAGTTTCAGAAAATGAAAATCATGTCTGAAACATCTTAATGGTATGCGGGAAACAAAGGACTAGATCTTCCTAAATGAAAATAAGATGTTTGATCTTTTACTTAAACATGCAACTAAACAAACAGATTTACATAAATATTAAAATCATTTATCGCTTTCATTTTATTCATTACGTTGTTACGTCATTTACTCATTGTACAGATAACATAAGCTCCTTGATATATGCTCCTTATACAGGTCTGACTGGCATGGATGTATCATTAGTCAAGATGAACAGTGACAACACAGTGCATATCTACGCCTACAATTTCTCTAAAAGCAAGGGAGGTGTGAGTCGTACCTATATTTCTAAAGGCTTTGTAGCTACCAAACTAGACTCACCTACATAGCGAATGTATCAATCTTTCTGACGAGCCAACCCCGCAACATTTCCTCAAGCCTTTTGTTACTTTTTAATGTGCGAGACCTCTTTGTCCCTGTTCGAGCGAAATATGCCCTTCTTCAAAGACCTAGTTAGATAACTACACAGTACAATAGATAAGTGGCCTGGCCTTTTACTATTGTACGACACTAGTAACTGTGCTACATATGAATTTTGTACAATTTATTTTTAAAGCCTCATATAATATATACATGTATTTGTATTATATTTAGTTTCAATTTCGAAGTCACGATTTACAATGATAATTGTAATATATTTTCTACCCTAAAATTTACATTCACATTACATAAGTTGATATGGTACGCTTAAATTCAATTTCAATGTAGCTGTAGGGTATTTTGTTAAAATTTTAGTAGGTTGATAGTTTGACGTCATGTTAAAAATCATGGTTTCGAATTTGGTTATAGGTTTGCCTTTTTAATTTATGATTTTGATATTGAATATTCCGTCTATCAGTTAGATCGTACTTTCCTTTGTGAATTGCATGTCTTGCGATACTAGATTTTCATTATTTTTTACTAAGGATGTGCCGGATCATTTACAAAGTAGAGCCGTGAATACGGATCCGAATATGGATATCTGATGTCAAGATCCGCGGATACAGATAGATTTTAACTTTTTTACTCAATCGATGTCGATGGATGTAACCTTGATAGTTTTCGCCACTTGAAGCTTTGCGTGACAGACAGGTCAGTACACTTTTGAAGTTTTCGACTCGCGTAACGTGGTATTTACTTGATTATAGTTTAGTATGATAAATGATAGCTGTGATGGTGTGTGCGGCATAGATAACGTTTCTGTTTGGTAGTGTAAATTGGCCAGAACAAAATTTGCCTTTTAAAGTTAAAGTTTTTAATGAATATAAAATAACCCTTAATAAAATTTCCTCTATATTGAAAATTAATAAGGTAAAAGATCCGTAACAGATCCGCCAAAATAGTCAGGGATACGGATCTTTCTTCTCCCTCGGATATCCGCGGATATGGATAGGGATATCCGGCACATCACTATTCTCTACACAATAGTACCTTCGAGCAATGTGTACTATTTGTGAGAGATATGACGGTAAGCTTTGTACTTCTACGAATTTTGACGCTAGGAATTCTGATACGTTGTGAAATTCCGAGCTCTCTCCACAGTACGATGATTGAATACGAAGCTTCGGATGAGGCCTGTAGTAAAATACCATTTCGGTCTCGTAGATTAATACTAGCAAGAAATATTTTGCTTGAATAATTTCGACTATTACTTTGAGATATAGAAAAATGTGAAATTGAGAAAATATTTCGGAAAATAATTTTCCATCTGCGGATTTACTGAACTGGTCAACGGGATTACACTAACGATATCTAACTTAAATTTGGATTAACTGACGTGGATTACATTTTCCAACTTTTAAAAAAGGCGTAGATAATAGTTAATACGTGCCTAATTTTAAACTCGTTCGCATTTATTTTAAGAAACATTTACCTTCACGTTATCCAGCTATCAGTATACAGGTTTATCTCTTTGTACTAGGACTACCTTTTACTCACAGTTTTGTGCCAAAGCTTATTTATTTTTGATATATTTTTTCCTACCAAAGACAATTGTTTGTTGCGTAAAAAAGTATGCCTTCAAGAAAATCTTGCGTCGTTTTAATACCTACTTAAACGGAGGTAAAGCGCTTGTATCACGTATGCCCTTTATATAAACCTCGTGATAAATAAACCACCTTTGTCGTAACGAGTTGAAAGGGGAGATTGTCTGAGGATTTTCACGGCGCTCTTGATTCCACTGAATTTATGTAAACCGCTTTTTTGCCTGACCGTATAAACCCTGCCTTGTATTCCTTTTCATTACGATGGAAAATAGTCGGCAGTCATTTCATTTCGTTTACCTTTTCACGCAAAACATTAGGATTTTCATGAAAATACGGAAGGGTTCGAGTGGAATTATTTTCTATTCATGTCGAACTTACAGTTTTACCAAAAAACGGGTACAGTTATAGTAATATCCTAGAAGAAGGTAAAAATTACATCGTTAAGAATAATAATGTCATTGTATGTAATTTTCCAATAATCTTATAGCTGTATAATAGCTACACGAAATTTATTTAAATTGTTGCCACAAACTTGTTAGAAAGTTCAGATTATTGTGCATACGTCTATATAATAATATATCACCATTTTGGACATGAATATAAACAAAGGTAATGTTAACAATATTTTATTTTGATATCAGTGTGGTTTATACTGTTTATAGCATACACTACGGTCAAGTAATACTGAATGTAATCATGTTCTTATTTCTTACAACCTGCTGTATGGTGTATAGATATATATCTACGTTATCCAGTTTTCCCGCTGCGATAGCGGCGCAGGCACAGCAGGATTCCACCATATGTAGTGCTTTCTACTTACAGGTGCTTTCTCTTAAATTTAAAAAATAATATGGAACACTTCCTTAGGAATAATGTGTCCTAAATTTTACAATGCCGATACGATATTCTATTATGAAGATGAACAGGAAGAAATAAATTTATTTAATTTGAACACTACAAAACAGAGCACACATTTTCATAAGGTCATTTATATTTACCTTACAAGGCAACCTATTTAAAATATAGTGGTAATAATTATATACCCGCTATTCCTTTGCTTAAACTCATTATTGATTGATGAAACATCGTGCAATATGATTGATGAATCCTTACAAAGTGCTCAATCGTAACAAACTTGCTTGTCACTCCTTTAATCACTTTGAATATCTACTTTCTTACCTATAATAGTTATGTACTTCCACTTCTACATGCCACAAGACCAGCGGTCTTCATTTCATTTGCATTTTCATCCAACAAAGGACCGGCGACGGTAACTCCCAATAGATCCTTATCTCCCTAATCTTATTTTCTTTTCTTTTACGAGAAACCTTGTTACGAGTGCTATCGATTTTTTCGGTCCTAACCTACTTCAAATGCCAAAGATGTTCTTAAAGATATTTGTAGGTACACAAATAAATAAAACTTAGTTTTTCGTTTGCAAAATCTTGTACAATGGTGAAGCCTGGTATTTTAGATATAATCTATAGCCGACGGTGACTTTCCACTAGATGCCCCGTTGTCTTAGCAACGTACCTGCAATCGACTGATTCGATCCGATTTATGGTATTAATGACTGAGGTAGAACTTGTGACGTAAGTGGGTGTTTCTCCAAGGCACAACCACTACGAAGAGTTCTATTACCTAAGTATATCTAAACACAACTTTTTACGTAATTAATACCCAGTATATAACGGCAGAAACTTACAGCAACTGAAACTAGAAATTGAAATTAACCTATAATAATAATAATATCAGCTAACTGTATATGATGGAATATTGAATGTATCGTACATTAAAGTATACAAATATATAAAAATGACACAAAAAACACTAAAAGTGATGACATAGTCATAGATAAATTCAATTATCCAAATCAAGGCAGCATTGTGGAAGAGAACCAAGAAAGCTGGCCGCACCATATTCGTACGACGCTATACTGCATGCTGCTGCTTATACGTTTAGGTTAAGGCAAAAATTTAGGTAAAAATAAAGAATACGAGTAAATAAAATAAAACCTTTCTCTTGTTTATTTTTCAGTAAAGCGATATTTATGAGTACATAGTAGGTATCCAATTCCATTCAAATACGAATATTGCGTGATAAGCGGTTTAAACGAACTCAAATACAAAAGATAGCTTTGATGTGTTATCAGGACAAAAGTGCCTTTTGTATGCGAGGACAATATTTAGTATATGTATATTTAAAACTGTTCGATTTCGATTCGTGGTACCGTTGGAGGGGTGATGGGGCCAATTATTATTTATTTTCCATTTTGCAACCTCTTTGTCCCCGTATTCGGCTCAATTTATTCAAAACATGCCTCGATACTTGTTAGGATATCGGGTGACTTTAAATGCTGGTAAAATATTTTGGTTTTTATTGACCTTATTTGTAATCAATTTTAAACTACACTATTTCTAATTTTTTACTTTTTTATTTTATGTATTTATTAAAGTTGTGACTATAATATACATTTAAATTCAAAAATCATAAATTGTACTTAACAATAATTAGATATATTAGACCACAAAATTAAAACACATTACACTTGTGTTATAATTATGCTTACATATTTTGTTTGTTTAACTTCGAGTCTCCCGTGCGAGCCATTATGGGAACCCCAACTTACTGTGAGTGTGTACGTAAGTCGCAATCCCTTATCCTGACAAATGAGGGATGGGAGAACAAAGATCAAGGGACTTTCAGCCACATTTACAATTAGACTCCTAACACGAGACATATGTTTGAAGGTGTGTACAAACAGCTTCTTTAGCTATGTATCAGTGGTGTGTTTGTATACTGTGTTGTATATACTGTGTTTGTATTAGTGACGGGGCTGTTATCAGAATGGATGGACTTTTTTACATTTTTTTCGCAGATCAACGTCTGCAGGCACTGCTACTGTTATAGATATAGTCAAACCTCCAATGCCAAGTATACTGCTAGCGGCTACGTTATGACAAAATATATGTGCGGTGATGATACAATCTTAGTCGGTTCTACCATCTCTTAGACAAATACTTGAAGTATTTACGCAATATTTGAGTACATATTTGCATTTCTGTGAAACATAACTTATCAAATGTCGAGACGAATTACCAAGAACTCTTATCGCCATCGATGTGTAATAAATACGCGAATTAATAATGTCGAGCACAAGAACATAAAATGCTTCTACTATAAGTACAAAGGAAATAGGTTAAAGCAGTGCCAAGCTTTATATTGCTACGAGTATTTATTTATTTCTATATGGGTCTTCAATTTCTATATGACAGGAAAAGTCTCTTTATCTTTGTGTTTTTCCAGTACAATATATTAATTTGTTCGATCACATTACCATAAATAAGTAACCAATAACGATTAGTACTTTCCAATTGAATACGACTTGGTACTTAAAATTAGTAGACATTTTAATCACAGACTTTTTTATCGTATAAAGGTAACAAACGAGCACGGAGTTCACCTCATGGTAAGAGGTCGCTGCCGCCTATGGACTTTAGTGATCATATCTGAGTACGTAGATACGTACCTGAGGTTGACCACAGATGCGTTGCTACTCTTAATGACTAAGATGTTCTCCTCACGTGTAAGTATAGCTGGTAACCTCGCCTTTTCAAACGGAAACACAAAAAAATGCTACACAGAGGATTATGAGCGAGGCGGTGGTATCTCCTCGGTCGAACTACATACCACCTGGCCAATAAAGATGCCAGGCTACGGACTCTACTTTGTCATTTTAAAACGTAGGCCGGCGTACGGCGAAGTACCTACTACGGCCGACTGGATTCCTCACCCTACTTTACCTTACCTTCAGTAATCAGGGATGATTAAGAGCTTAGTTACACGAAGATTTTCAACTTATACTTGTTAGGCAGATAAGCATTTTCTATGACTTTTGACAAATTTAAGTTTCGTGATAAAATTCCAAAGTCTGCGTGTCTATTTTTCATAACTTCGTAAAATATGCTCTTATCTCCACCGTTGTAATTGGACAAGCGTATTCATATAAAATTATATATAATTAATGGTAATTACTTTATATATCCGTCTGTAAATCACATATACAAAACACACAACATTTACATCAACATACAAAACAAAGCGACTAATTTAACTTTAGGTGCACCTTTAGGCTAACCGCAACTTAGCCGCAACCCCTTGGTTCTACAAATGGGGGATTTGATATACGAGTACAAAGATCAAGAGCCTTTGAGTCGTTGCAATAAGATGCCACGAAGATATTGTTAGCGTCAGCGAGGGGCGGGAGCGACTTTGCCCTCGTCGCCACCATCAAATCACGGTACCGCGTTATCTTCTTCGTCCTAACTTAATGAAAGCCCATATCATAATTACCTAATCGACCTAAAGCAATTAGGACTATCAAAGGTTTAATGTAATGAAGCTGATAGCCATTGACAAAGATTTACTAATCTAATCTATAAACCAGCTTAAAATAAAATATGATTCGGAAAAGAAACGGAAAAAATAACAAAGTTATAATACAAATTAATGAAATGTACTTATTATGCTTTTCATTATTATAGATTACAGACTTGCATGGAGATGGATACTACAACCAGTGGGCATTCAAGACATTTTGAACAAAACCTAACTTATGAATATACGATTAAAACATACTAGAAATGTTGAACATAGTCCGTTAAAGAAGTGAATGCAAATCACACCTCAAAAATATCCAAACGGAACCACATACATCTAACTCATTTTTCAAACAATTGTTGCCACAGAGAGCTCCATAAATTACCCATCGCCAAACAACGACAAAGGTGTACCGTTAAGGTCTGGTGACAACAGCTAGAGCTAAGCCTACGCATATGCATAGGAAACGCATGTCTACCGTGCACTATAGTCCCACATTCAAAACAAATTTGTACGTATATGTATACATATATGTGGGAAAGTGCGAGATGCGGGGGCGAGACAAGAAACGGATGGGCCACGATTAGCTATACTACGTTTTCGGTTAATTGCCCATGAAACGGTCTCTCTTACTAATTTATCTTAATCCTCTCTGTATGAGATAACAATGTATAGTACGTCTAGGCATGGGAACTTGCGCGGACAAGAGGTTAGACGTAAGCGCAGAAAGGTACTTTTAACGTCAGAGTGTGGTTGAGATTAAGAAAAAAAACGTTAGGTTAGTAGGTACAGTTATAATATATCCTAAAATTTTTTACCCAGTCTTTTTAAGTGTTAATATTTTTTTTATTTTATTTAAATTTTAAACTTTTCGCTATTGTAGCTCCTAACACTAAATATTAAGTATAAACTCTTAAAATTGTATAAGATGCATAGTACATCCGCATATAACATCTCTGGCTATGTATGCACCTATCTTACCTCCTACAATATTGCGTATAAGCTTTTCATATAAGAATACTCAAGTCGAGTGCGCGTAAGTGGTTAACGTAAGGAGAGATTTCAAGCGATGAATTTGCGAAGATTTTTACAGCTCTTGACAGACTACGTAGCACATGTATGTGAGATAGGTAGTGCATACTTATGGAAAACAGTTAATATAAATATTCATTACATAACACACATACATTTGCAATGCAGTGATAACCTTTGAAGCAATACTTAACATTCCGGCCTTGCATACTTGGGTATTCAAATTTCAAATACCTCTGATTTTTCAAAGTTAAATTTATTTCCGAATTAATTTACCTTTAACTCTACATAACTGTTTGAAGTTGATTAAAAATGAAATACTTAAACCCAGCACAGGGATTACACTACTAGGTTGTAATGATTTTACAATATAAAAATATTAATTATATTTATATTGTAATTATTATAAGAAAATTGGCGCGCAGACCGTCATATTTAATTTAACAAATACCAATTACAAATTTACTCATAAGTCTTTTATTTTTTTCCTGTCAACCTGGTCGTCACCTGTCTATAATATAAGAGATTCCAATGGGTTAAGCCACGCCATAACTATGCTTAACTTGGTAAAGAGTTTGGTATCCTACTGATTTTCGACAATACTGCAGCCTAAAGTCAGGATTAAAGTTAGAACCGATCATATGAATAAAAGTTGGTCATATTCCTTCATAAACGAGAAAAGAAATAACGATCTTCTATCAACCAAATAGATTTTCTTTAATCAATGTTAAGATCGAACGATTAAGTCACATTTTAATTAAAAAGAAATCAAAACAGCATCGTCCGTTTTGAATCTACAAAGCCATAGACAGATACATCAATAAAACCTTTCTTCTGGCGACGGGGGTTAAAAGCATTTTAGTTCGGAAGACAGTTTCTTGTAAAATAAGGTTAACATTCCCACTTTATTTATTCGAACAGATGCGTTAACGTTACGCGATAATGTTAAAAATATTCATCACAAGAAAGCTTAATTGTGGGCTCTAAGTTAGGGATTTGCACATAATCCCATTTAATTTATGAAATGGAAATTTTATTCTCCCCCCATGCAATGTCACCCCTTGTAGAGATAAGGAATAACAAAATACAAATTCGGTTGCCATGTAAGGCCGTTTATGCGATACTACTTAAAAATAGTGTCTTTTTACAACAAATACATTTAGCACCTGTTAAATTTGGTAACAATTAAATTAATAAAGGTTAAAAGGTGATCATATTATACCATATTCTAGAGTTAAGTCATGATTTCAGAACAGGTTGATACCACCAATTTCTATTGTGATAAGAGGAGCTACTACATGCAATGAAATCATCACTAATTTGTCATCTTTAAATTCCGTAACTAAATGTGTAAACTGCTATTACATTCGATGATCGGGCGTCCCGTCATGTGAGTCATACGTAAACTGACCACTTTTTTTAAACTCAAAACGGGACGTCCATACATTTTATTTATACACCATACTACTAATAGACCAG
>DWNR01003437.1:0-11795 GCA_018250455.1 Polygonus leo | reverse complement strand
ATGTCCATGGGCGGCAGTGGCCACTTACCATCAGGTGGACTGCATGTTCGTTTGTTACCTTTACACAATAAAAAAAAGCAGGTAACCTTCTCACAGTCAGTTCGCCGGGTGTAAATTCGCGAAGTTTTGTACAAGTTGAGTCAGTTACCAGATGTCAAAGGCCTGTAACTCAATTACACACCTCGCGCCCGCACTGCGCGCCGAGACACGGCTATGGTGCCAGAAACTTGTATCAGAAATATACCAACGATAATTTAGTTTTCATCTTAGTTGTATAAATATATTATATACTAAGTTCTTCTTCTTCCATCAACCCTTTATACCCATTGCTGGGTGTAGGGCTCCTCTTCTGCACATATCCTCTACGATATGTGGCATTTTGCCTCTAAGTTTTCTCCGCTACTTTAACGATATAATCAACCTAAGAGGAATATGTTTGACACTGTCTAATTATTTATTATTATTTTAGAAACTGCCTGTAAAACTACAATTTCAATTGCTTATAACGCTATGTACTGAACGCTTCTTGTTGCGACTTACAACTCACACTCGGAATTATAGGTACTTATGAATTTACAAATCAAATTAGCGTATCTTAATCGTTTCATTGCAATGTTTTAGATAGATTTTCCATGTTTAACTGCATGATGTATTATTAAAATAATTGAACCTGTCTTCTGTACTTACAGGACTAACAGAGAAGCTGTTATAAGCAATAATAACCATTAAACATAAATCATATCAAGAAATCAAAATTGACAAGAAATCACTTTAAACTGCGCATTATATTTTGCGTTGCGTCAATACAAGTTTTCTCATTAGAAAGCAGGGCTTTTTCAAGAGCGCTTTTCTCTTTGCACGGTTAGAAACAATTTAGCGCACTCCAATATGTAAATTCCATGAGATCGGCGGCTGAGGCGTCTCCGCTGCCCTCTTAGAACCAGTAACCCTTACGAAATCATGATAAATTATCCACACTCACGTTCACGCGCGGAACAGACACGACATTTACATGGATCTGTGGGAATGTGGATGCGGCATTGTATTTATAATTTGTGTACTTTTTCACTTCACTATCCCACTATTGTGCTTGAGTTTTCTTGTAGAATGAAAAGAATGGAATGTTGGCCAAGTGTGAGTTGAAGGATTTCTAACTTCTTTGATATATTTGTCAACTTTGATATCAAGTATGATCAATGATCTCAAGTATGTAGATAGAACCTTTTCATCTACATAAAAAACTATGTTTATCTCCACGGAAAAACAAGTGAAAGGATCAAAGGAACAAGACTTGTTCTTAAAGTTATGTAAAAGTATGAATTTTGTCTGTTTTATTATAAATAGATAATTATGTAAATTCGCGTCAGTCGTATTCATGTCTTATTAATTGCAGACTATCGACATTAACAGTTTCAAATAGGATAGTACGAGTAGGTATACCATCCAATACAAAAGCGTTGTCACATCTGAGGACTCAAAGTAATTAATTACGTGCTTCATACTTTATACAAGACTTGGCACAGCCTTTGTACTGGTACACAGTAATAAACAGGTAGACACCATTATGTAAGAAAAACGTAGCTAGGTACCTATAGTTCGTTCGCAATATAAAAGTTAAGACGGCGATCGGCGATCCATTTATTTGCATATCCTTGCGCCTCACGTCGTCGTGTGAGCGCCACTTAAAGTCGCAGCCTTCGCATTATTAATGAGGGAGCATGAGAGAAAATTAAATATAGCATTAGGCCCGGAAGCCCGGGATTGTGGGGGGAGGGGAAGAAAAGAGTGGGGGGTAACCCTTCCGCGCCACGCGACAATACGGGTGCATAATTACGCATTTGTAAATTTTAAATGTCCCACCCACCTCATACAGCCTTTTGTATGGCGTGATTCGCGCTTTTACCGAGCCTTTAAACGGTTTCAAATGAATTCGTATGATGATGACGCGGGCACGATTAACTCTAAATGCGACGAGCAATTTTCACGACCTCCACACGCATGTTAATAAATGCTGGCGGATTGCTCTATAGTCGTATTTAGGCGATTAATGTTAGTCATTATTTTAAATGAGTTGCCAAATTATGATAAACACTTCAATCATTTCGTACGTTCTCTTTAAATATTGCAGTAGGTAGGTACATTCATTTATATTATACCAACATGAATGTTAGAGTTCTGTACAGCCTTTGTTTATTATTGTAGGTAGGTAACGATAAGTTTTGTTTTGTACGTTCGAATTACTTTTGAAAAACAGTGTTTGGAAAGTAGTTTATTTTAGAATTTGACCAAAATCTGTGTTTATTTAGTAAATATGTCAAGCTAACCTTCCCCACCCTAACAACGAAAGGTTAATTAAGCTAAACAAAAAGGGGTTAAACAAAATCAATAGCGGCAAATTCATTAAGTGCTAAGCAGATTGAAATCCAACATGGCGCACAAGATGGCGTCGGGTTAAGGCGCGTTGACAAAGCGGGGTCGTTAGTTCGCGAGGCCTCTTATTAACCTTATGATGTACGAGGGCATCTGTCTTGTAGCTCGCGTTACCAAAGCTATACGTACAAACGGTATACATACCGCTCTGTTGTATAACCTAAAACCTGTTTTAGTGTAACAAAATAGTTTGCTTCTAGTAGGCGTCTTCTCTTTTTGTTTTTCTAACTATGTCTTATTATGTTAGTAGTTTTGATTTTAAAACTATGTTCGTAACTATAACTGTTCATAATTTCACAACGAACTGTTCATAAGTTCATAATTTAATAACTGTTCATAACTATTCTTTTACTTTAACAGTTTATAAATTGATAAAAACGATATGTGAATATAATCATATTTTATGTATACTGAAGTCCTCCTTGATGTAGAAAAATTTGCATTTCTATTCTAAAAAGTACGACTTTTACATGGTGTACAATTAAATATGACAGGGAACCACACTTCTCTCACACAACACAAGAAACACAAGAAATGCTTAAATAGAATTAAAAGAATAGATAATGCTCGATTTTTACGAGTTCTATCCCTATAAATGTGTCAAAATATATAATAATACTTGGAAAACTTTACTGGAATGGTATCTGGCGCACTCAACACGCAACATTTTCTAAACTATTCACATTAATGCGGAGGCAACAATTTTAAACCTCGTTGAATCGTATCACACATGTGACAAGCGGAGCGGAAACTCGCGAGGATTAATTTGAGTTGTTAGTTTCTTCCGGCGATGGGTATATTTTGTATATATGCCTTTTAATTAAACCCATAAGCTTTGTTTTACTATTGTTTTGAACATCTTAGCTCTTAGGGGTAGTAAGGCATCTGCGGTCATCTTTAGGTACGATTCAATCGTACTTGGGTTTGTTTACGAGTACTACTAGTTTACTAGTACTAATGTCCATCGACGACTTTGGCCATTTACCATCAGACAGCTGCATGATCGTTTGCTACATTTGTTCTATAAAAATATATGTGTTATTAATCTTCAGCTCTCATCAAATTCCACCGATGAGCACAGCGGTATCTGTATTTTTGTATTTTGTCGATGACTTTTATCACAAAGAATTCATTGGTGTAAAATAATAAAGAGTCTGTTTAAATATACTTTTATATATACTTATTGTATACAGTTTCTACCAGCTCTTCAATTTTTATGTTAAGATTGCTGTTAGGATTAAAGTTTATAATAACCCTCGTATTCTATATGTAAAATTCCATGCCATTTAATAAATATGTATTAATTATATTGGATTCAAAACTCGTAAACTATTTGGTTTTGATAATGTTGATATTGCACATGTCTGTTTATCTTGTGGTTTTACAAATTCAAAACGCACTACTCGTTTGTAAATTTGTCATCATGGATATGTGTTTATTTATCACAAATATTGGTAATTAAAATACATTCAATTGGTTTTTCAAACAATGTTTATAATATCGAATACTTAGTTAAAAAAGAAGGTAAAATAAATGTGCAGTACCTAAAACAGAGCAATCGAATTTACGCTCTGGAGAACACTCGAGAAGATGTAGAATAATTACTGAAAAGCACTTTCAACCCTTTCCCAAATCGCCGCGAAGGGTCTTAGACGATCGTTAAAAAATCCACCCTAATCCCGGACATCGGAATCACACTAAAACATAAATACTTTTATCCCGGACAATCCCGGTTATTCCAGACGTCTTCGCGGATTAGTACTGTAACGGTAGGAGGAAAAATGCAAGACGCAATCTAGCAAATGGCATTAAAATGTTTGGGTTCAACCCTCTCGCGATTTCTCAAAGTCCGGGAAGAAAAAAACCCCTGCGAACCAATGTAGCGGACTGGCACGTCTTCGAAGGCCAATTCGTACGACTATACTACAATGGCGTAGTTTTGATACTTTAAACATATGTACAACATTTAATAGGAATGTTACATTAAATAGGCTGTAGTGCAGCTATTATTTATGTATTATAGTTTTGATTAGAAGTAAATATCTTTAAAAAATTAAAATCCCGTGTCATTAAGTTCAGCCATGCAAATCTTCAAGACTATTCAAGACAGGCGGCACCTGTCGCTGTCGTGATTTTTTAAGGGCAGATAACTCATCATCATTGAAATATTAGATTATAAACTATGGGTTAATAATGATAATAATGAATGACATGGGTGAATTATACAAGTATACCGAAACACTTGGCTGTAATGAAAGAGATGTGTAAGTGAAAGTGCAAGTCATGGTCTTTTTAATTAAGGTCAATAATACGACATAATAATTATAATGATAAAATAAACCTTTATATTATTTATATTATTTAATATACTACCAGTTACTTTTCCAAAGTTTTTTAAACCATCTATATCTATCAATCCGAGTACTCTACGATTACACATTGCGCACACAACAGAGAATTCTAACATTTTAACGAATGCAAATCGTCTACAGTTGCCCTTTCTCTTGCATCTTTGAACGGGGAATGTTAAATGAAACAACGGCTTTTTATTTTTATGTGGTGGATAAGCAAATTTATTTTTAGTTTATATATTTACATAATGAACTAAAATGCCGAACTGTAAGAATGCAATAGAAATAAAGTCAAAGATTAATTTATGTAATTTAGTACGAAATTATATATGAATTCTAACCGCAACATATTGTATTGATATAAGATAAAAGTATTAAATATATGAAGCATTTAGATAACTAATGGCCAATATGTATATGTATAATAATAAATTATGACTGTTTATGTAAGCAGGTGTCAAATTTGTTATAATATCTGGTCTTTAATTAAACTTAGGAAAATATTACGTTTTTTGCTTGTTTTCTTAATAATGTAATGATAATAACGAAGTAATAAAATCAACATTTGACAATCACAAAAATACGATCTAGACAAGTACGTTTGATATCTACTCCAAATGATAACCAATAAACTAAACCGTGTTAGAGATAATAAAGTCTTTAATCATGAATGGATTTGAATTGATGGCTCAGATTCAATATCTCAACCCGTTATCGTAAAAGCTTCGAGGTGAGATTAAGGCGTAATCCTAAAAAGCAGCTCTTGTCTAATTGCACTCATGAAACACTATAAAGGCTAAGCGGTCGGATTCAAAATAATGTGTTTTACATTTTCGTAGCGACGGTATCTGCGACATAAAACGGCCTGTAATTTATTCTATTGCTGAAAGGGTTGGGTTGGCTCGGGGTGGGAATTACCCAAGGTGGGTGCTAAAGGGTTAAGCCGAATATACGGGGTCGCGGCGCCGGCAAACTTCGTTAATTTATGCGCTTAAAAATGTCAACTGGAAATTATGACGCCGAAACACATTTCCTATTTCATAAATGTATTTGTGATAACACTGTATTGTTTCGTTTTATGTTTATGGTTTTTTTTGTATACGCAGAGTACAGCTATTAACATAACTTGAGCTGATAAATATTACAATAAGTTAAGCCAAAGCATAATATATTAATACTACATAACTACTAAATAATAGTTGGGTGTAACTAATTATTTGTTTTGTTTATAGAAATAATTCTTTCTACAATAAACACCGAATTTAATTGTTCACTTATAAGTATGAAGTAAATGAAAGTAGTAAAGAATTAAAGTGTTAGTTAACTAGTTTTCAACAGTTAGGAACTTACTCAAGTACTTATTGAGTATAATATAAAGATTTTTGTACTCAAAATAGGCACTTCTAAAGTTCCTGTTACTATCTGAGATTAAGGTTTCAACGTATCTTTCGACCCTTTCAGATAAGATGTCTACAATACTTAATGAAAGGAAGATACAGAGTTGGAACTACAAAGGGCTTATAGAACACTCAAGTCCTAAAATTTCCATTTATACCAAAGTTTCTGTTTTACAAGATGGTTCAAATCCTTGTAAATTTAATAATTGGACGTTTAACTTAAGCACGTTTATTTCGATAGTTTCTTCCGACAAAGTCATATTTAGTTTCTGATTCGAAGTAAAATTAATTGATATTTATTATATTGTTATACAATAGTGGATCTATACACCTACACGTATCCACTTCGTATTGTTATAAAATGACTGACTGACTGATGAAATACTTATTGACCCCGTATTATTTTAAAATAAAATCAATAATAGATTCCATTAATTTAGCTTCTTTGACATTTTATACATGAATTTGTAAAAAACATCCTTATTTTTGTATTGACAAACCATATTTCAACAATTTTATTCAATTATCTTAAAACAAACATATCTTTATTAATTTAAATGTTGTAGGTCGCTGTAACTTATTATTTTAGTAGTACATATATCCACGAGCAACAATCTTAGAGTAAAAGTCTCAACAATCAACAACTTTCGTCGTCAAAGTGTGTTGCGGGGTAGATAAGGTGTGAATTGAAACACAGTGGGGGAGTACTCATTATTTAAATATTCCGACGAGTGCGTTAAGCGGCAGTTAGCGTTAGTCGAGCGTTTTGAGATAACTCGAGGCCCTATTGTTTTGTTGATTGACTTGTTTTCGCACTTAGAATAAGGATTATTGACTGTATTATTGTAGGGTGAATACGAAAACGTAACTTGCAAGTAATGATTTGCTTTGTTTGAAGACTTTAAACTTACCTGGGTTTATTCGTGATGACGTAGAGATGTCAGTTACTTAAGTTTTTGATTAGTGTAACGTGCAAAATATGTTAAAAAAATCTACTTCTATAGCTGTTACTAATGTAATTCCTACATTTCGATAGTTTGATTTTAGGGATATCTTTATATTTAATTTAACAAGGTCGTGTAAAATCCAATATTTTACTCATTATAATTCTAGAGTCCGTGTCTTTATCCTGCATGGTGCTTTGGGTACTACGTTAGAGATCTTTGAGTAAATTATTGAACCGAATTTAGATTACTTCAGTATTTTTTGCAACAAATAACAATGTTATTTTAAAAACAACAACAATGCTTTAACATAACCATTTTTGTTGAAATAATGAATATTTTCATGCAAAAAAAATCAACATTGATTTATGAACAAAAAATTAGTTACTCAGTGTTTGTTTACTATGACTATATCTATAACTATATGAAATGGTTTAATTGAAATACAAATGAGCTTAGAAATCATGCTGTGGGACCTTAGTATATGCAGAGTAATAAAATAAAACAAATAACGACTATTCAAAAATTAGTTTAGCCATAAAAATTAATAATGGTATATGTTACAGGTATAGCTCATCAATTGGCTGGTCTGCCGGGTGGTGAATGGGGGGCGCTGGCGCGGCACTACCCCCCTCCGCTGCTACCCACTCACCCGCACTTTACGCCGCATGTACTGCCACCTGCGCACGCGCAGCATCAACATGGTTTACCTCCTCCACCACAAGAAACAGGTGAGCATATTTCTACTAGTAAAAGTTGACTTCAATATTTTTCATATAACACCCACGAGCTATCAGTGGTAATTCGTATGGTAATCGTAAATAATATAACTTGGCAATACATAATTTCATTTTATTATAATTTGTTGCAAGAGGGTTATACTGCTCTTGCGTCTATGGTGGAATAAATATCCTTTACAAATTAATTAATTCTTTTAGTCCTAGTTTATTTTCAGTCATCAATAAGCAGACATAAAATATCATATCACAGATTTAAGTTAACGTAAACTATAGCAGTCAAGATAAACAAAGCCTTTACAAATAATTTCTTTACAGACGTGACATCAGACAACCCGACAACGATGCACGCGCACAGTACAACAAGTCCTGCCAACTCTCGGCCAGGTTCACCGCAAGACGACGATATATCCGTTACAGCCTCGAGCAGCCCGCCGCCTGACGAACGACCGGGTGCTTTTACATCTGTAACCAGATCAAGAAAACCTTTGCAGCCCTTGCCTGCACCTTCTAGTCTATTCCACAGTGCGCTAGCAGCGCAACTGTTCCTCAATTCTCCTCTATTGCCAACGCCTCCCGCTTGGCTCTACTCCCAACTGTACGGAGGCTACGACTGGTGGTTAAGACCACCGCCTCCACAAGAAGACTCCAATTCTAGCCCGGATAGAGAGGAAGATGCGTCAACAGCATCAAATACGGCGAAAAAGAGACCGGCATCGCCCGACTGGAGCGACCAGGGTGTCAGAACTCGCAGCAAATCGCTGATCACTTCAGAGAGACGGCCCGTAGATGTGTGGCGTCCTTACTAGTGTGACAATTCGTGAAATACAGGAAGTATTTTAGTGTTTGTGATCGGAGTGTGTACCGTCCGAAGTGCTCTGTGGGACAAGGTTGTAGCGTAGACGAGTAAGGTTGGATACGAATTCGGTAAAATAGTGACCTCTGTCGATATGTGTTTTTACGTTAGATAAATGAATGTGAATTTCAAATTGTAATGTTTAAATTATTGTTGACTGTATTATAAGATAATGCAAAGTCTGTAAATAAAGTTAATGAAGTTTTTAATACCCGAGTGTTATTATCCCATTGATATCCCGGTGGTTACTGTTGTAAAATGATGTGAAAATAAATGTAACTGAATTTAAATTCTTGGCAACTAGTGATATGAAATAATAAACTAAATTATTGGAGCTCGTTTGATGGCGCAGCGTGAGGGATAAATTTTTGGATTGCATCCATATTATTCGTGACCGCAACAAAATGTATGGCATTTTTGTCCGCTGGATATAATGTGTTGCGACATAAATTACATATAATGCAATTTGCTGATCTTACAATTAACATTAATTGAACAGTCGGGTTAATGTATGTGTAAAACATTTTAATAGTAAGACACAATAATAATTGCAAACGTTCATTATTAATAAATAAGGTTCAGGTTTACATTTTATACGAACTAATTTCAGTAGTTACAGACTGTAGACAGTTCCAGTTTTTAATTTAGATAGATTATCATTCTTCAAACAGAATTTTATGTCCTATTTTATACAAAAATGCACTTGGTGGTTAATCATGCTTATAATATCTACACACTTTTACGTCGTAAGTATCTAATTTTTCAATAGTACACTATTATTTCGGACACACACAAGACTGGGCGCTTCTACATCTTCTGTCCACAAAGTCCATGAGTCTCAATACACCGTTCATAGCTTCAGTTGCGGTGGATACGATTTCTTCCTTAGGCAGTAGGAACCTGTGTTTCTTGCCTCGTAGCTCGACCATGTACGAGTAGGGGATATTGGCTACGGCGTAGCTCCAGTCTGTACTAGTGCCGGCTGCATAGTACATCAGGTCCTTCGTACTACCCACTTTGTACGTGTTGCCGTTTGTTTCGAATATAGCCTGAGAATAAGTTGAAGAATTAAATGTGCTTTAGCAATCAATAATATTCTAATACACTGAAGTTGGTTATAAATTAAAAATTTGATAGTGTAAGTTGGTTATAAATTAAAAATGTTATAACGAATATATTCTATGTAAGTATGATTGCTAGGACAAAATGCGTTATGTAAATAACCTAAAAGTAGAATATTCAGTAGCAGTTGTGATGAAGTAGATATAAACGTCGCAGTAGTAGTTTTTGCAATAAATTGAAACAATCATTTACGTATCGACCCTTAAAAAGGTTAAGACCATTCCAAAAAAATGGAAACCATTCGAAAGTATTTTGGCAAAATATTCATCATTTTCAGAACATTTCTACTTAAATTTACAGAGTAGTGTAAATGATCATTATTTTTTGCTTAACTCAATACATAATTAAATTGTACGAAACAGATTTCATTGATCAATTTTGATATTTGCAGAAAAGTTTAAAACAATTCCCGAAATAACTTGACATGCTTCACTCAAAATAAAAGTAAATTGTATCAAATAGATTCCCTCGAGCAATTTTGATATTTGGACAAATGTAAATCTCTTAACAGTAAATAAATTTGGTAAAGTTACCTTAGCCATGGCGGTTCCTCCTTCAAGCAATTCAACGTAGTCAGGGCAAGGGTCACCAGTATACCCCCAAGGAAAGATGATTACTTCGCCGTAGCTATGGAAGGACAGGAACACTTTGAAATTCACGTCTGATCCCAGAATCACTCGCTGCGTAGAAAAAATAAACACCATCAATCATTTAACTGACTTAAACATTAAAATAACGTTTTTATGCAAACTTCAAATATGATTGACGAGCTGACCCCTAAACTAGAAACGTTGTTCTGCCCTAAAAAAATATAAAAAATTGTAGCCTATGTTTTATTCTGATGTATAAGCTATATTATTGTAAAGTTTCTTTAAAATCCATTCAGTAGTTTTTACGCGAAAGAGTAACAAACAACCATACAAATTTCGCGTTTATAATATTAGTAGGAAACATCCTACTAATATTATAAATCAACAGATTTGGAGAAGTTATGCAATTATCATTGACAATTAAAGTGGTACAAAACCCATGCAGTCCATCTGACTGACCTGAAATGATGTTATAACTTTGGTTGTGATAATTGAACAAAACTTAGAACGTTCTTTAACTATATAAATATGAACATACTTTTACCGCAGCCGTTTCAGATTCCGAAAATGGCTTTGGTCCTCTATAGAATATATTTCCAGGGTCTTCTGATGAACCTTCCTCACCTTTTTCTGCCCAGCCGTAACTATAAAAAGAAAACATAAACTATTTCTATTTATACAGATTTTAGCAAAGACATCGTGGATATGGAAAGCTTTTGTCTAATGCTGCAGAACTTTAAGGTATCAGTGTCGTAGTGTCGTGACTAGTCCGTGAAAAATACAGCTCGGAAAGGTTAGTTGTATACGCTTGCAAAGGTTTGTAAGCGATCTATGACTCATCAGCCGAAATTACGTTGTGTACGGCGAAGCGCTGAACTTCTGTGGAGCTGATTATTTTTGCGAAATTACATTCAAAGTATTTGGCATAGCACATTACGTCACGTTACGCGAGCAAACTTCCGCGAGTGTTCAAGAACGATTGAATGACGTCGTACACGCGCTCAAATAGATGCCGCGTTATGCCGATTGGTCGGTATTACGTGACGTTTTCTTGGGTTTTGTATGTCATGCCAATGAAAAGTACGGGTGAAATGTCTGCGTAGTCCATAACGCAGGTTATTACGTACTTGTATCGTGTCTTAAGGTAGCAAACGAGCATGCAGTTGACCTGTTGGTAAGTGGTCACTGCCGCCCATGGATATAAGTGATCATTCCCGAGTTCACAGATGCGTTGCTACCCTTGAGGACTGTTCGCCTCGTTTCGTCAGTTAAGTTGTTTACCTCGCGTTTATGTATAGTGTGCAACCAATCGAAACACAATAAATTGCTTTACGGAGGATTATGAGGGTGGCGGTGGTACCTCCATGG
>DWNR01003436.1:0-11797 GCA_018250455.1 Polygonus leo | reverse complement strand
CCTCGTATGCAAAGTAATGCAACCTCTTTCGGAATATTATGGGGAAGATTTTTTGTTTCATATTTATGCTAAACTTAATAATCTCTGTATCTTCGCCCACGTTGCGGTATTTAAGCAGGGATAGTCGGTTTAATTCTCAGGCACGTCTCATTTTTAACACGCTTTTATTAGCTCCACTTGTATATGTGTTTATATGTATGTAACCGACTCCTTTAGACTCGATGTTGATCCACGTTAAACAGACAGATTTAATTCAAACTTTGTACATTTATCAAGGATAAATGAAATCGACAATATAATAATTTCATGAGTTTATCTCATTATTCTGATTGGGGTGCTTAATAAAAATATTTTTAACAATAAATGGAACAAAAAGATGAAAAAACTTTTTAACTAAAAATAGAACCGACTTCAAGTGTTTCATTACAATCGGTTTAAAATAAAGAAAAAAGTTATGTCAATTTAAAAAAATATATATACAAGAGATTGATAAATTTTGTCTTATATAGCGTGAAAACGCAGGCAGAATCTCGTATTAAATAAAAACTTTTGAATTTTGGAGTGGTTGTATTTGACCAACATGGTGGTGGACTATAGCCAAACGGTTGGTGACGATGGTAATTAGTGACGATGGTAAATCCACCGAGAACTACAAAAGTATCACCTGGTTACATACCATCTGTGAGCCTTTGTCTAAATCCATTCGTAGTCGTAATGCCTTAGGAGCTTAACAGAACGGTCTCTATTATACCTCCCGTATGCAGAACATGCAAGCGCCTCTTTGAGAATATTATGTAAAAGGATTTTTATTCCATATTTCTTATACTTTGATATTATAACAGAGGTACATGTTAATTATTTTAAATTAAGCGTACATGTTTTCTTTTTGTGCTGTTAATTTTAATTAAAGCTTTTATTTTATCGGTGCTATTCTTAGTAGTAATTGGTAATTAAATTTCTATTCTTCTTCATTCCTTAATTTTAATACCTAAAGGGTTTCTATGTAACCCTATTATTAAAATTCAGCCGTTTGTCCGACTATCAGTAAGTGTTATACGTAAACACTTACTTTTTTACACAATTGTTTACTTGTTAGATTTCACTTTAAGATTGCATTCCGATTTTTATACAAAAATCTCCCAAGAGTATAGATTTACTGACGACTAAAACATAAAAACTGAAGATATGTACGTGTTTGTATGCAGTCAGAATAGATTCGATAGTTTATGAGGCCCTCTACTTGAGTTTTCTGTGAAATTGTTATACCTCAACCTCTGCAGGTGGCAAAAACCGATAAGTATAAGTATAGCCGGCAACCACGCCTCTCCATACCGAAACACAATAAATTGCTTCACGGAGGATTATGAGGGTGGCGGTGGTAACTTCCCGGTCGAACTACATGAGTTCTACCACCTGGCGAATAATATTTCAGATTTGAAATTAAAAATATATATTACCTCTTCTTGTTCTCTGGCTAACTTGTCTTTCTTCTTCATAGCTTCTTGAACTTTTAGCTGCAACAATTATTCACTTTTAGAAAAATATATTTCAATTTCAATATTTTAATATACAGAAACAATATGTTTGGTATAATATAAAATAAGCAAAAACTCTAACATTGAGAACACACGAACACAATCTAATGAATGATGAATGAGATTAAACAAATCTACAAGCTGATTTATAAAAAAGGTACATAAATATTTATAAGTTCGACCACATTCGAGTGGTCAATAAAGTGGCCAATTATTGTTATCTTTGTTATTAGATTAATATACAAGATAAAGGACTCGTATTGTCAATTGAATAATTTAATTTAATTAATCTGCATATTTTTTCGATTATCAGTAGAATTTTAAAGATTTAGTAAAAAATTGCGTCATGTTTCATTTTCCTAATTACAATATACAATACGTACTTAAGCAAGAAAATCTACACGCTAAAAATGTAAATTGAGTGTTTCCTGCTCCAGCAACTACGAAATAGCTGTATAGAAACACGCCATTGAAAGCTCTAAATGAGCCTTAAATTGGCTTGTTTCTTTCATAAACTTGGTTTCGAAAATAGAAAATGCGATAAACGGTAATTTATTTCGCACGGAATTACAAGGACTGTCTCACACAATAATATACACAAAACAAATAATAAATGAACGAAGCTGAATGCAATACAATTCACGCGCAAATAAATAAAACAAAACACCAACAGTACAATATCGATACAACAACGAACAACAACATACAATAAATATTGCAATTAGAAAAATATTCTAACAAAAATAATGTTTCGAACTAAATAAATGGAGCCACATGCGAACATGCTTTATTAACGAATACAAACGAATTAATATTCGAACGTGCAATGCGTGCAGAAATCTACTGAGTTGTGAAAAACAGCGTGCTATTAGAACAGCATTCTATAAACACGTAAATACATGAAAATGAGTGATCAAAAAAGATTTTTATTCCGAATAAAATGTAATCAGCCAAAAATGAAAGATCCACCTCCTATTCTTTGAACATTCCAAAAGTGTACCAAAATTATGGCGAAAAAATTTAGAATTTTGATTTTTCCTGTTACGGCTCTGTTGGCAAAATTAAAGATGTTAACAAACGAAAATGAAGTGATGCAATAAGAATGTAATTTTGAATTAGATTTTGTAAAAGTAAAGCAACTATAAGATATAGCAGCGTTGAGGAAATTTTAAGATTAAACAAACATTACAGATAATGGAAAAGCTTATAGCATTTATAGTATCAGTAAAGTCATTTGTATACATAAATGACAATATATTCTCTTAATAAATTTAGAAGCTTTGCCAGCCAGAGCATAACAGAAAGTTTTCCTGCTGATAATTTCAATGGCAGACGTTGTGTTGTATTTCAAAAATCAATTTCGAATATAGTTTTGTTAATTAGTAGAACAATAACATTTGAATTTAAACAAACGGATTAGTTAGATTGTACAATATTTTTTTTTTTAAATATTAAATTAGTTTCTTTAAACCATGACGTAAAACATAAACTTAAAAAATCAAAATTACTCCTTAAATTGCTCTGATATCGACTGCATTGAAAATTAATTCAGACAATTAAAAATTAAAAATTTGAGAAATAGAACTTGCGACTTTAATAGTATAAAGCAATTATAAAATTCATGAAATACAACACAAACATCATTTTAACCCATTAACAGCAGGAAAACGAGCAGCTCACCCTATGTATCGTCTCTTCGAAGGTGTTTGGTTGGGCGGCACTCATTTGAAAGAAGCGGAGGCGATCATAGTCTCTGGGGTCAACCATAGACCTCAAGGCCGTATCTGGGCCGGGGCCGAGGCCAAGGCCACTTTGGAGCACGCTGTCCGGAGTGTCGACCTGAGAAAAGTTAATATTAGCTACTATAAGCCGCGCAAATGAAGAATGGGTACAGAATCACACTGATCACAAAGATCACAAATCCGTATGTTATAATAGAAATAAAAAGTTATGGTTAAAACCCATAGGTACACGCTAGTGATACGTAGAACAAAATTTCATCATTTGTTAACTTCCATCACAAAAGAGGTTTGCTGGATTCCTCCAGCCTAATTGGGTATTTGCTTTGAGTATCGTTAGCAACTTGACGCTGTAAGACGTCGTAGAATTTTGAAGAAGTATGAGTCATTTTAAATATCTTTATAAAATAAACTTGTGAGAAATGTACTACGTGTATGATTGATACTCATTCTTCATTTCTTGCTCATGTTATATGTATTTACAACTGCAACTTTCGGCATCTTCAGGTACTCGCACATGCATGTTGGTAGATTTCTCATAACAATGCATGATTTGGTTTTTTACCTTAGTATATTTTATACAGTTTTTGTCTTGAACGAATCAACATTAATTGTAGAATAAACATAACTTAAAATTATGTAACCACATAATAATTTAAATAGATATCGTTAGGATCCTGTATTAGGCATATTAAATATTCATTTTCATAAGAAGATAAAGTAAAAAGTTATAATATAAAAATCACAAACTTGTACGAAGTTGGACAAAAATTTTGGTCATTTATCAAGCGTCGACTAGTCATTTTTCTTATAAATATTAACTGCAAATAGAGTGCTAACTTTCTGAATACTCCTCAAACTTTCTTACAAATCACGTTTGCAAGCGGTCTGATAAATTAACAGTGATGTAAGCAAAACTTGTTACAGACCCGTCATTTTTTACGTCAAATTTGTAAAAGCAAATAAATTTATCAACATTTCGTAAACATATCTAAGTACGTTTGAAGCCATAATCCACATTTAAAAAATCTAAGAATTATCCAATTAAAAATTCTGCGTAATTCTTACTTTACATTGATTGGATAAAGTGTGTAGGGTATAATAATATACATAGATAGAAACATAGAATAGTTTACCGAAAAGAAAATACAAAAGGCTGTTAAACTAATAAAATTTTATTTCATAACACTGAAAGTGACAAAGGAAATGAAGAGTCACTAAAAGGGAATACCGAAACACGTCGAACTGACAATGTATGTGACTCTGATAACAGGACTATAAATTTAAGAGACCCCAGTTTCAGTTCCGGGTTTTGTCGCATTATAGAAACGCCTATTGTCGGCTATTCGCATTATGCCCTTATCAAGTCCGAAGTTAATGGGCGAGCTTTGTACCTCCTATGATTAATTGATTCGTTCCTACATTCCCTTCATTGTGATGCAAATATCCTTAGCTTTTTTCGCTAAGTGATGATGATAAATGAAATCGTTTTGTATGCGATTCGCTTCTGTATGTCAGTAGCGCTTCAGTCATGTTTGTTATTGATAATTTGTTTGCAATACCATTAGCATCAATATTTTAAGGTTTATTAATTTTTAAGCCACTGTTCGAAGGGGGACTTTTAAAATTGTACCCTTAAATTTGACGAAACAAGGAATAGACGCGTTTGAAGAACATGAATATTGCGAAGGAGACAACGATCCTAAGGAGCCAAGATTTCAAATATTATAAATAATTAATTAATCAAAGACTATGTTCAATAAGTTTAAGTAAAATAAATCAATTATGTTAATATTTCTTGGTGCCAACGGTTTATAGATACAAATACTTTGATTTATTGGTATCAATTTAAATATTAAGACGTAGCAATATCAGATTGTTATTCATTGACGCTGATTCTGAAACAATATTATGACCGCAATTAAATCAGTCTGTGTTGTCGTCAATCAAGGGTGGTAATTACAGCGCTCGATAATTACAGTTCTCAAATCATTCAATCAAATTAATAATGTCTATCTTTCAATGGTCGAACTTAATGTTTGCGTCTGCATTTGTAATTTATATAGATAAAATAATCTTTAAATTTAAGTATCAAAGATTATTAAATCACTTTGAAAAGAGCCAAAAATCGGAGACATTCAGTTGCAATTCAATGGAATTTAAGTAACAATTCTATGAAAATACGTATATTAAGTAATATATTAAGTGGTTATAGTTATAGTAATATATTAAGTGGAGTTCGTGGGCCTGGAGGCCCAAACCTCCAACCGAAAGTAAAGTATTTCTTACTTTCGGTTGGAGGTATACTTACCGACCATCCTTCACCACGAGACAAACATCTTATTGCTCAGGATGACAATGACCATTTGCAACTGGGTGAATTGATATTATCGGATTAAGGTAGCAAACAAGCATACTATCCACCTGTCGGTAAGTTGTCAACTGGTGTTAGATGGAAATTAGTAATCATTCCAAATTATATATCCATTAAAATTGATCGAAACACAAGAATTGTTTCTCAAAGCATTATGAGGGTGGCGGTAATGCTACCCCGGTCGAACTACACGAGTTCTACAACCTGACCCTAGTATGACACTATAAAATATCCACATTAACATCTGATTTTGATCTATGTTGTAATGGAATAATGACAGGTTATCTCCCAGAGCTGGTCGTAATTACAGGTGTCAATTACAGCTCCCGATAATTGACGATCTAAAGTGTCTATTAATTTCAAATTGTGTCTGTCTGCGCCAGGGGTCTTTGTCATTACACTGAATATTGTACCGATATTTTAATAGAGATCGTATAACAATTTTAATGATTTTGAAAATTGCATGGATTTTATATAAAAATATATTTTATATAACTTTTCGTATTGAGAATTAGAATTTTGGTTCTTTTTTTATTGTATAAGGATAGCAAACGAGCAACAGTCTACCTGATGTTAAATGGTTACGTTAAGTATGATTTAAACATTCCAAGGATGCGTTGCAACCTCTTAGGACTAAGACGTTCTTCTCGTGTATAAGGATGGTCGTCAACCGCACCTCCGCAATAGTTGCTTCTGATTGTGAGGGTAGCGGTAGTACCTCCCCGGTCGAACTACACGAGTTCTACCTAGCAATACTTAACTTTTCTAACAATCATTTAATCCAACTTTAATTTGAATAAAACATAAGTCAAAATGTATAAAACACACATAACCCATAACAATATGTAGGGAACATAATACGGGTTATTTTAATACAAATGCAAAACACGGCTGAACTAAATAAACTCTCACGTCGCGAATACACAAAGAAAGTAATCTGTGTCAAAAGCACAGCTCTGAAAATATTACCACTGTAAACATGATAAATGTGCTAACACAACTTTAGTTTCAAACTTTAATATGAAATAGGGATGGTGTTTTATTAGAAAATCATGTTTGTGATAGCAATTGTTTGTAACTTGCCAGCACAATATTACGAGTCATGACGATATGTTTAATTTGTCATGGAGACATGTGTCTAAATATACGTTCATAAATACGTGTATGCTTGAGAGTGGAACTAAAAATGTAAAATGATTATTGCATATGTAAATGGCCGGCGATTGAATAAGAAAATGTAGTGATAATATTGGCTTACTGGCATTGTGACAACGGAAATGTTCTTAACCAGACGAAATACAAGCCTCCTTCAATTTAAATTAGTAAAGGATAAATAGTATACATAATTCTTCATGATAGTTAGCACGAAAACGTAAACCAATCTTTGGCTATCTACGGGGAACGGGACAGTATATGTATTTTCATTGCTTCAACACTTATTTTTCAACGCGATTTCAACACTTTATATTTATACTTGGAAAGTGAATTATAGTTTTCTTTTCTACCTTTTGTAAATGGTTATAGAATTATGTTTAATTCTTGACACTTCTAACTATACTAGTTTTAATTAGGTACTCAAGGACGAATAACATAATTTTTTACATACTTACATATTTTTTACTTCAACATACGACTCCTAAAGTCCTATTATGGCCCTACTAATGGCCTTTGGTATAAAACAAAAAAAATATTAAAATATGCTTTATCCACACATAAAAAAATCATTCGTATCATTACTATATATAACGTATGAGACGTATCAATTCATTTTCATTACTTTAGATATTTCAAATTATACTGTTAATGAAGTTATTAAATGCCTAAAAAGATAACGATTCCTTACAACAAGCAACATTAACCAGTCTAGTACTAGACCATCTAGGTACAAGTCGGAACCTTTGTACGAGTAATATTATCGATCCATCCAGTAATCGGACTTTTCACCCCGAAGCCGAAATCCTCTTAAGGCTTAACTCCATACAACACGGTACTAAACTCATTGTGGGCGAACGGCAAAGTCCTGTCTCTGGTGTAAAAGTTATCGTTGCTCGAGAATTTAAAAGTCAAAGTAAGTTTTTGTTTTAGATCTACGTTGTTTTTACAAGTTAAAATAATTGTCAGAAAATAAACGCAAATGAAGGAAAAAAATTACCGTACATTCATTGTATTTAATATATTAATTTGTCTACATTACGACATAATGATGAATGAATTTTTAATATGTTATCCGGGCCGAGTATCAAATTATCAAGCATCTAAACCAAGTGTATAATAAAGTTATTGACACCGTATTGTGTAAATAAATCCAATTTAATTTAAGAATATATAGATATATATGAATACGTGCTTAAGGATTTATATTTATCACACGAGCATGAATTTGAAGAACTTGAACGTGAAACGAGCATGCTATTGAAGTCAGAAACAATAAGTAGAACAGTATGTTATTCATAATAAAACAAAATATGCTACCGTAAGAAAACGCAGTTCAATCCTATCGATACACGTCGTTACGTATTTACGATCGTCAGAATGTTAGCGAAGCCACCGCTGTGTACCAATATAAAGTTTTATTACCGATATCGGGGATCTACACAGCCATAATGCCTGAATAGTAGCAACAATATCCCGCAAGAAGACGTTAATGCTGGTAGGGCAAGGTGCCAATGCGGAGTTTTAGGAAAATATACGGGACTGCTACTGTTTGACGATCAAACTTTTGAACATAACCTCATAATGTTTATAGTTGTGTGAGAAATTGCGTCCTATATTTGACGCAAAGTTATTACCATAAAATAGGTCAGTGCTCAAAATAGATGGAGACATTAGGCGAGGTAAAGATCTAAAAGGTAAACCGAAATAAAGTAATACAAAATTATAGCTGCCACGGTCCTCTTACATAAAACATTCTACTCTAATCCGCTAATCACAACCGGACAAGCCTCGGGCAACAGTCGAAAAAAGCAACTTCTGACAGGGCTAATCCTAAGTGCAAGTTGCCCGATAAGGATTATACCGCGCCCTAATGGTCTTTATCCGTTCTCCACACAAACGGTCATAACTCAACCGCTCGAGCGCCGTCGCCTTGGCTCAACCGACTTAACTTTGGCAGCCGTCATTTCTCAAAAGGCATGCGGTGACGTACCCCCCTTCCCACTCTGAAGATTAATAAATATAGGTGGACGTGGAAAAATGTAGCACTTAATTCCACGGAGATGAGTTGCGTATCTAACGAGAGCGGGCTTCGGAATTGTTCTTCTTGATATTAATAGAGCTCCTTCCATTATATGCGTATGTAATCACTCCGCTCCTTATGATACAAAGAATATTTATGAGCTCTCCCGAGCCACTTTTGTTCTGATCTAGGTCGAATTGAGAGCTACTTGAAATGCTGAGGGTGTATTATTCCTATTCGTACCTTGTGATGTTTGAACTAGTAATTAAAAACTAAAAGGAAATACCTATATAACAGCGATAAAAGTTTAATTAAATTATTTAACAGATAGTTTAAAATCCCCCAGACAGAATATATCATCAAAATTCCAAACCGACATCATCACGTTGTAACCCGTTGCATAAAATTGGCATATTTACAAAAGCGACACGATATGCATCATTACCAAAATAGAGATCATCAACATGATGAGAATTTGGAATGAGTTGTCGGGCGGTGCGGACCACCAGCTACTAATAATGGTTACACAGCAATATTCGGCAAAATATACGAGACAGAGGCTGCCAGGGTAGTTAGTAGTCTAGAGCCGGGGTGTGCATTAACAACTGTATGAAGCTACAATGGCCGCTGTAATTTTCATTATACGCATATGCAAGCACGCATAACGGTATGCATAAACGCACGGGTTGCGAGACGCGTCATACTAATTGCTCCGAGTGCATGTCAAAGAAGGACCGGCGTCGCGCCGGATCTACATAATGGCGGATGGGGGTAAAGGGAATGTATGAAAAAAAGGAATGCAGACGCCCCGAGCGGGCGCCTACGTACTGTACTGGTACTTGCGCTAAGATTCGGTTACACTCCGTTGTTGTGTGTAGCGAGAAATCGCGTTTCGTCTGTAGCTACATCCCTTTCCGTCGCATTCACGTCTATCTCCTCCCCGAGAACGCTTTCTACAGACTCACTTGATTTCACGATGAAACCACTTCTCCTCCCCGCTGTTATATTTGTATTTTATGCGACTGTATCTTTTTCCGTTATTGCGGGAATATTCGAAGTGTACACATGGGTGTTATTTATTCTGTACAGTTTATTTGAAACTACATGGGTTAAGACTTATTTAACTGTGAAATACCTGTTTCTAGTACCTGTAGCTAAAATATATTTTCTGTTAAAGACCTAAAAGGTGCAACATACTAATTTGACTATATCATTACTTCATTATCTAGAACTTATACGTAAATTTTAGTTTTGAAACATGATAGTGTTATACATTACTATGTTACTTATTATTGGGAGATACTTTTTCATTTCCATTAAAGTAATAATTTTAGTTGTACTTAAGCAAGCACTTATTAAACAAACAAACACACCCATTTAGTACAAAATAATATCAATTAAAACACACACGCTAAATTAACTTCTATTGCTAGATACCTAGAACACATAATACTTTTAACAATGACTAAAGTTATCGTGCTAAGTGATAACTCTACTGTTGTGGTTCATGCATGTTTCTGGTGCAAATTTATTTTCTCACTCTGTTAGACATTTTTTCTAATTGTCCTGTATGTGTACGCTATACTACATAATATAGTTATGTTAATAACTTAAACATTTCATTTAGTCTATTTTATTTATTTAAACTAAAAAAAACTGAACATTAAAAACTAAACATTTAAGTCACAATTTTAGACTATGCTTTTATTTAATACATCTTACAATAATTTAACCTGCAAGGCACAAATTGGAAATTTATCTCTCGCCTTGCCATAAACTACCGAAATTTCTCAAAAATGATTTCCTACAAAATCGTACTAACTACTAAATATTTAATCAAGAATCAAAGTCTTACAAATCAAAATAGGAGTTCGATATACAGCGTCTATCTAAACCTTGAGCGTATAAATGAGAACACAATTCTTTAACTGGTAATTTTTTCACCGATAACTAACAATGAAAAGAAACAAATGTTGTCAACGCTCACAACCGCTCAATAGAATACGACCATTGATCAAGCAAAACTTATCAAAACTTACTCGCTGAGGCGGCACTACTTGTCGAGGACTGTGCGAGTGTTTTGGAGAACAGGAGCCGTGTTTCTCTTTCCTGTGAGACTTGAGTCCGCGCAGCAGTCTTGAGAACGTAGTTACCTTCTTCTTTGCAGTGCCGAGGCAGTTATCTGTAAGAAGAAATGTATGATGAAATTTGTTACACAACACAACTCATCACATTACATGAAAAATATAGGCAGCAAACGCCCGTGCAAGACAGCGTTGATGGTAAGTGGTCACTCTCGCCCATGGACATTAGTGATCATCCCCGAGTACGATTGAATCGTACTTGAGATTGACTAAGATGTTCGCCTCGCGTTTAAGTATAGCCGGTAACCACGCCTCTCCAAACCGAAACACAAAAAAATGTTTCACGGAAGATAATGAGGGTACTGTGATACCTCCCCGATCGAACTACATGAGTTCTACCACTTGGCCATCTAATCGTTCACATCACAAAATGGTAAAATCTTACAAAAAATACAATTAATTAAAGCCATTAAACTCCAGCTCCGATCTTATATAAAGTACTTAAAAATAAATTTCTGTTAAAAAAAATATTTTACACAGTTACGTTTACCTATTATAATTTCTTTACATCAAGATTATTGGCATCGTTAATGACCACAAACAGTCACAGGTAATTAAGGTTAAATTGAGCTCAGTGGATATGTATCACAGACAACCGAGACAATCAGTTTGTCCAATTAACCTGCTTGTAAGGGTTCATTTGCTGAATTTAATTTTGATTCGTATCAATCTTTCGAATATCCACCTTCTTATTTTTCCGCGAAAAGTTAATTAATTGCTGAAGATGCTATCATTTTACCAGTTCCAAAACTATTTTTTGTTGTATAGATATTTTTTTTTTTTTTTTTTTTTTTTTTCGTCGGAAAAATGCGCACGCAAACCCCCCCCCC
>DWNR01003435.1:0-11799 GCA_018250455.1 Polygonus leo | reverse complement strand
TACATTTAGCACAAATAGCTGCTGTATTCCCGGCAAAGAAATTTATACCTAACATTTTATTTTATCGTATAAAGGTAGCAAACGAGCATGCAGCCCACCTGATGGTGAGTGTTCACTGCCGCCCATGGACATCAGTAATCATCCCAAGCATATTAAATCATACCTACGTTTGATCAAAGATGCGTTGAGCCCTGAGGACTAAGATATTCGTCTCGTACATAAGTACCTATAGCCGGCAACCACGCCTCTCCAAACCGAAACACAAGAATTGTTTCACGGAGCAGTATGAGAGTGGCGATAGTACCTCCCCGGTCGAACAAGTTCTACCACCTGGCTACATGGAATTTATATGAAAATCACACATCGTTCCCAATTTATAACAGCCTTTAACAGGTTGAGTTAACTTGAGTTATGTACTCAAAAATTATATTTGAAAATATAAAATTTCACACAACGACAGGTGCTATTGTGATACACACAAACCATACCAACATTGTTTAAACAAAGCTGAAACAAACAATATATCAACAATGTACAAACAATAGCAAGTTAGGGGAACAAAGCAACAATTTCACACGTGGTCGATTCTATAAAGATATTCTCAGTCGTCAATAAATGGACGTGTTAATTGCCAATCAGATGTGACCTCTGTTATTGTTCTTTGAGTAAAAGGTTTCGTAAAACATGTGTCCTTAAGTTAGAATAAGGTTTTCAGATAATAATGATGTGCCAGTGTATTTGCAAAGATCTAGGTACTTGTCAAGAGTCTTAAATATTACAAGGATATTGGGCATAATTATATATTATGTAAGTTATTTCAATATATAAAACATTTAGTTTCGAAGTAAGGGAAATCGTTTTTTATTAATTACACCTAAACTTTTGGGATCTTAACACCAATATTTTACCTTCCTGATTTGATAAAGAAAAGCGGTAGAAGAAAGTAAAAATCATCAATATACAGAGCCAAATATTCGTTTACTATCAAACTGATATGTTGCATGAAAGAAAATATAAATGAAAATTAGTTGGAGTAAAACCTGAAAATATAGCAAAAGTCAAAACTACCTTGATAAATTCTAAGACAAACGAAACTGAACATCTCAATAAGTAGTCATTATCGCATGTGATGTGATGTTTGCGATTTTAATAATTTTAAAAATCTTGCCCTGTGCTAGTTAATGATAATAAATGATAGTTGATGATGGAACACGAATAGGCATAAACAATATGGAATATGAAAACAAAAAAAAATATACGTGATTTTAAGTACCCCTCACCACATTGTGTTGTGAAAAACCTTCATAGTTAATTACATTTCGAACTGAGCTATCACGACAGATTACCAAAGTCCTTCAGTACAATGGTGTGGTGAACAAAGAAACCGATTGCTTGTTGCATCAACAGACCATATACCTCATTAATCAATCAACTGCCGATCCCTAATCGTGGTTTAAGTGTTGCAAACAGTTAACAGTTTTGATGCAAGCGCGATAGTTATGTCGCGTAAACCAAAATGTTTATAAACAATTGATACAATGGTAATCTTTTTTTTATCGTATAACGGTTGAAAACGATCATGCAGTCCACCTGTAGTAAGTGGTCACTGCCGCCCATGGACATCAGTAATCATCCCCAAGCAAAATTAAATCATACCTAAGTTGCTACGCCTCTCCAAACCGAAACACAACAATTGCTTCACGGACGATTATGAGGGTGGTGGTGGTACCTCCCCGGGCGAACTAAACGAGTTCTACAGAATATCTGTAATATATGTGAATAATGAATATGTGTAATCTATGCAAACTGTACTTCTTATAAAGATACACTTTAAGAGGGATTGTGAAGAAGGTAAGATGCGATGTAACTTCACTGATGATATAGGTTCCACCTGTTTATTATGTTTATGATACATCCGTACTCATTCGTCCTTCGATAATAGAAACGATAAATCTACATAAATGCCTGATTGTGTGGGAAATGCTCAGTCTACAGCCTGCATATCGCAATATTGTTTTGTAATGCGTTCTCAAGTTGTGCATTCCATGTATTCCAGCTGTAACACTGTGTTAATCATACCTATAAGTGTAAATTATAAACTGCTTATTTTTAAAAGAGATAATAATTTAAAGGATAAAATACTTATTTACCGGCATTTCTGTCTTGGGATATTTAGAATATCTTCGAATTGAATAATAATGTCTAACTAGTAATGTCTAATAATGTCATCATACGTAGATCTGTTGTCGATATTCTACGCGTAATTCATAGAAACAAATCCAATTGCATCAATCATCCTATAACAGCTCTATAAAATAAAATTCAGTCTACATAAAATGCGTTCTGCATGAAATTTTATGGAATAGGAGTTTAAGTTCTAGCAAAATAACGTGTTCCATGGCCCACTACTACTTATACAAATTACCTTACGTCAAACCTTCTAAAATTTCAGTTAAATTTAACATTTCAAACAAAAGAACGTTTGCATTTTGTTATTGCAGATATCGTTATCCATTACGCGAGTAAACAATTCCTTACATCTACACTCCACCTCCCGTTCACTGACCCTGCCAGGAATGTTCCTGTTTCCTTAAACCGATTTCTTTACGCCTGATTGCTTTTCTATGTTTGTGCATCGAATGATACTTTTTATAGCTATTAGCCGATAAGGTGTCGTAAGCGGCGAATAGCTGAATATCTCCAAGTATTGCCACGTAATTTGCATTCCGCTTCGGACTCAAACGCATTTACTTACACCCACCGTATGCACTTGAAAATTTAAACATTGTTATTTTTTAAAAACTCGTTCCGCACAAATGAGTTCGAAATTTGTTTCCTTCGTTATTGATAAATAATTCTAGGTAAAATTATATTTTTGCGGACATGTTGTTATAAATCCTATGTGGTATAAATATTTTCATCGTATCTGGTGCGCTTAATAAAATACACTTTTTTATTATCGAACATAGCTGTGGATTCCCTATGTAGGTAATCTAATCTTGGAAGTCAACTTTAACCTATACTTCTTCATAGCGAATCGTTTTCGTACTTCGTCGTATTTAAATTAAACTTTGTATAAATAACTTTACGTAATGACTATAAGTTTGATTTTTAACCCTTAGTTGAAGGTGAAGACGAAGTTGGACATGATCTTATCAAGGCACCAGGAAGAGAATAGAACTCTTACGAGTAACTCCCTTGAGTTTTAACTTATTTGTTTTAACGAGTAAACTAACTATAGGGAATTATTTTGATCTGGTAAGCATCATTAGTGACTTTTTGTTCAAACTTGTAATTGAGTCATTTGTATTATTCGGAGCTGGTCATTTGTAAAGCTTACTTGGACAAGGAACACTTAGAAGTCTCTTGAGATACTAATGAGTCATGTGGCCCATACGTAGCAGTTATCATACTCGAATTCATATTACAATACAGGCGAAGATAATATTGTTGTTATTATTTTTTATTTATTTATTTATTCTTTATTGAACCAATAAAATACAAAAGGCGGACTTAATGCTAAAAAGCATTTTCTACCAGCCAACCTTGAGGAAGTGCAGAGAAAGATAAAGCGGTACAAGAAAGCATGAGAACTATAAATAACAATTATAAAAAGAAGAGATATAATATAGGAGAAAAGGAATGAATAAAGTTACATAAGTTACGAAATTATCGATATCATATATGGTACATATTAAGTATAAACCAAGACAAAGAAATTATATTTGATATATTAATAAGAAAGTTGTTTAAAATAATAAGCATACACTCCATTTTTAAAAGAATTCTTGGAGCACAATCTTCTAATGTCCTCGTCAATGTCATTATTATTGTTAAATAGATATTAATTTCATGATTATGTAGTAAGTGGTACTAGTATTTAAACTGAACAATTGTCAGGGTGAAGTAGTCAATTTAACACGTAATTAAGTTACCTTAGTCTTTTGTAGCCTTGATAGTAAAATACAGATACAAATAGGCGGCAATTAATGTTAAACAGCGTGGTAATTTTAAACATTGGTAAATGTATTAAGATTAAGATCGAAACTATATACAAACCTAGATTTAAAGTTCAATACTGACGCAAATAGAATTATTAGCGTTATTAAAACACGTCTTGATTTATTTTCAGTACATTAATTTCTTAAATCAAATTGATGTGTTTATTATTAAGCTAAAAACATAATATCTAAATTTGATTCCAAGTCGATATAGCCATTTGTAGTCAATCCCAGGATGAGAGAGGAACAGTGCCCAGCATTAGGACAGAAATGGTTAGTGATGAAGAAGTTGATGATCTCTAACATCTCACCCTTCGCTTGACACTAATTTAAGCAGACTCCAATCCCATACTCCAGTATTATATCCTTAATTCCTTACGGATTTCCTGCTCAAGAATCCTAGCAACCAATAGCTCTATAAGCCTACGAGTTACAGAAACAGGAGCATGTTAACAGGATAATGTGAGTGTGGGTGTTCAGGACCCGTGGGCGGTGACTAGGATGTTCGAGTAGGCGACGCGAACTGGACAGCTCCTCGATTTATGACCACGATTCATCATTGTCACATTCTTCGCTAGTCTATAAGTGCAAATGGATTGAAGTTTCCGTAAATTAATATTAACTATACAGTCATGTGGCTTAGAATCCGTACTCTGCTGGGTCCGGGTTCGATTAAAAAGCATGCAAGAATTTTCAAAATTAAATGCCTATTACGACAAAATTTTCACTTGCGTGAAGGAAAACACTGTAAAGATACCTGCACGGTGGACTATGGCCTAAATCTTTTTCAAAGTGTGAGTAGCCCCTTGCCCAGCGGTGCGACAGTAATTGTTTATGATGACTGTTACCTCTCACTAATCGGTGTAAGACTAATTTCAGCAAACATCTACTTCAACTTCTCCTACATCTTGCCTTCCATTATTTACGGATAAACTATTCACGAATCCTAGAAACCAATAGCCAATGAGTTACAGTAACAGGAACATGTTACTAGGATAATGTCAGCGTGGGTGTTCAGGACTCGTGGGCGGTGTCTACGATGTTCGAGTAGGCGACGCGAACTGGACAGCTCCTCGATTTATGGCCACGTTTCATCATTGTCGAATTCTTCTCTAATCTATTGATGTAAATGGATTGAAGTTTCCGGGAATTATTATTAAGTATCATCTGTTCGCGGTTCCCCACGCGATGCTTCGCAATTTTCTCATATATTTAAAATTTATAATATTTCTTGGATTTTTTTCTTGTCTGAGTAGTAAGGCGTGAAATAGTAACAAACATCCAGTAATTAGGAATTCAATTTACTTTTTCAGTTTTTTAATTATTCGTAATGAATTCAAGAAATTTTCTCATTTATTCCAAACGGTAGAATTTGTATATGGTGGAAAGATACCACTGTTAGTCCCATATCTGCCGCGAAATAGTTGTATTTTGTTAATTGTATTTCGAAAAACTTAAGCACAAGACAAGTAACAAACTTTTCAACGATATGCAACACAAATGTAATTGACCTCGGTTAAAACTTTAATCGTATTTTAATCCGCGACCATATCGTTATACTTTAAGGTTTGTATTATTTCAAGATATATTGTGTTAAGCCCTTGCGAGCGCAACCTTGCAACTATGCTCTTTCAGGTCCGGCCTTTCGACACCAATCTATCTATAATATATTACGTATATAACTTGGCCATATTGTCCATTCGTGGGCAAATAATATAACGATCCAACAACCTTGGACCTTTCGCTCACAATAAATTGATTATAAACAAAAGCAACGGTGTGGGTGAGGTTTGGATAGTCACACGCAATCCAGTTAAATTAAACCAGTCGTGATTTTGCTTTCAACTTGAAATTTGGGCGGATAACCTTAGGGACTTGTCTGACATGCGAGGTTAGCGAGAAGCGATTAAACCAACAATAATGTTCAATGATAGGTTTAGTCACTCACAAAGTAATAATGGCATGGCATTCTATTGAAATTTTCTTCGTTATGGCTCTAATTTTTAATATGGACAATTTGGAATAAAATCGACATGAATATTTTAAGATGATATAATATAAAATATACTTATCGGCATATTCCAGCGTCAATTCGTTACATTCGTACATACACGAAATCATTAGGCTACAAAGTTCAACGTTTTCAATATTTCAGTCCGTGTAGACTCTAAATGTCTTTAAAAAAGCGGAATCCGAAAAAAACAATATACGAGGACTTAAAAATCCGAACCTCAATTGACCAGCGAGTATACTATTGTCAGTACTCTTTGCTCGCATGAAGTAGTACAAGTACCCTATCCTAGTGCAGTGGAGTGCACATTACTCATTGTTAAGGCTCACCCACCGCCATCCTTGAGCACCATTATTGGTCAACTCAGCTTAAAGGTTTGTGCCTACATATCAATATTTATAGCGTTTTAATAGCCTATTAGAGATACCTCATAGTCGTAAAGGCCTCACATAAATACCGATGTGTTACTAAAAATGCAATCATTACATTATTATATCATTAAACCTTTCCAAATATGGTAAAGATATTTTGTTTAATTTCTAATAAACGAACACCAGACATTTTTGCCTGCCTGCAGTACTTATAATTGTAAGTAAGAATCTTGCTCATGGACATCTGCATTCAATCTTAGAATTGAAATTACCTGTAATTTACTATATGAATAGGTTATGAATAGATATGTGACTGACAACTAAATTTTTCGGCCGATACGTTAATTTTTAATAGACCACTTTTATAGCTTGAAAATACATAGCTGACCCCCTGGTGTTGTAAATTTTCACAGGCGACAGTGACTGCCTACCGTCAGATGGTCCGTCTGCCTTATAGATAGGTTTTAAAAATGTGTTAGAAGCCGGATTTGCTTTTAACTTTACATTACTTGCAAGTGCTTATATAATCTACAATATGTTTCACTTTATAAATAACAAACATAATAAGCAAAGTAAAAAAACTATGTGACTATGTATGTATGTGTAATATAATAACAGTAAATGAATCGGACCTTGTAAGTGGCATTCACATTTTTCCGTAAAAACGGTATCACTTGTTTCCTATATAAGTATATCAAGCGTTTGTATGACATTAAAATATAGTATGTTAATTACAATAAATATTTCCATTGCCTAATGGTGCAAGAACGCCGACGGACATGCTTGGTATTAATGGCTGAACTTCATCGTTACAAACACACTTTTAACTTGGCCGCTCATATAAATTCTGTAAGTCATAAATGCCGCTTCAATTAAAATTTCATATAAAATGAATTTTTATTACCCAGAATATTTTTTCCTATGCCATAAATGTATAACTAAAGTAATTTAACTTTAAGTGGATTAAATAAATTAAAAAGAAAACAAGTTTTTAATAAAATACGTAATTAGGTGAACGTAGAGCTTTCTAAGGATTTATTGATAGTGACTGTTAGTAACTTGCGTTTATGCACATAATATAACAATTACATGCACAAGAATCTGTACCTTGAAATTTTATTGTTATTATAAAAGTAGCTAAAAGTAGTATTCGTTTAATGAATTTCTTTGGAAAACGTTTATGTGTAGTATCCTATAATGTATATTTTGTGTTTTTCTTTCTTTCTTCTTCCTTAATTGGCGGCTCCTTTATCCCAATGACATCATTACATAGATATTTTTTGGATTGACACGTACAAAGACTTAAAGCACAATATACAATATATTTGTATCACGATACTATTACGAGCAACATTGCCTAGTGCGGCAATTTGGCCGCGGGGCATAAGTGGACACGCCCGTAGTTATTAACAATTGTTATAATGATTCGAATTAATGATAATGACTACAAGCAAATGAACCAACCATATCATTACATAAAAATGCGTATAAAGCATGTTATGGTATAACTCATAACTGATGCATTTAAAAACATACAGTCAAAAACCAAGCTTTTACTTGGCGCAGCCATCCTAATTCAAATACTGACGCGCAGAAAATCCCGGATACCGGCCAGTCTGTCATCAAACTATTTAATTTAATATTTTTAAGGTCTTTATCTGGGTGTATATAATAAATATATATCGATATATAATAAATATATATATCCATGACTCGGAGAATCCTAGTGTGGAACTATAAGCGTAGAAAGTGTATCAAGTGTTATTACAAGTCTAAGGATAGGCTTATAATAAAACTTGACACTTGATTAAAAAAATCTGTAAATTTTGTAAATTCCTTATAAACATGTAAACTGGAAAAGCCACGTTTAGCCACATTTACGACGCTCATAAACAATACGGATAGGGGGCTATACAAATACGTTATGCAGTCTATAAAAATATGATTGGACTAATAAATAACACGATTTTAAGTATAAACAACATGTCTATTACTAAACATGTCAGGAAGTGTGCTAAAATTATATGTTAATCAATATTTCAGTGTTTGTTAACATCCCATAGGGCATTATCGATTAAAATCTGTATTACATACATAATTATTACATCGATAACAGCTTAGGGCGTGTCTGTCCGACGTTTATGTAAGGCTACGTTGCTACACACTATTCAACTCGTAATTTATTAAATTAACTATCAACTAGCGTTGTCCGGCTTTATACTAGTACGCTTTCTGTCTTTCAAATATAAGAAGATACTAGTGAAATATTCCTATATATAATGATGACTTTGAAATCTTACTAATATTGTGGTCAGAGGGTGTAAACGGACAAAGAGAAGAAATATTTCTTTGCTTCTAAAATTCCTTCCAAAATACATCCGAGAATAAATCTATAAAGAAATTGTTAGGTATTTGGGCTTTTTTATTGGATAAAGGCAGCAAACGAACATGCAGTCCACCTGATGATAAATGATCACTGCCGCCCATGGACATCAGTAATCATCCCCAAGTACGATTGAGTCATACGTAAGTTTGATCACAGATGCGTTGCTACCCCTGAGGACTAAGAAACTCAAGAATTGCTTCACGGAGGATCGTGAGGGTGGCGGTGGTACCTCCCCGGTCGAACTACATGAGTTCTACAACCTGGCTTACAAGATCTTTTAAATTACTTCCTCGGTTCTCATAGCAATAATTTGTATAAATGCTCTAGTTATACCAATTATTCGCCGTAAAACGATGTAATTTAAACGGCTTCATTCTTGAAATCCTTGACATTTGAAAATCCACATAAATTGTCAGTAAAGTGAGAACGTAAATAATTAAGATCTACATAACTATCGAGCAACGCTTTACAACGCTTGTTTAAGTGTATGTAGATGAAGTATAATCTGTAAATTACTATAGGAAGGATATCAGCCTATATAAATAGGTTTAGTTCTACTATATTTACTTATGCCTTAGTCTCGACATTTACAAAGATGCCATGACACTAAGTTACGACTTTTTGAGATTCAATTTATCTCTACATGTCAAAATCCGTACAAAAGAAATTGCTAATATAATGAAACAGACATAAAAGGGTAGTCGATCCTAGATTTGTCGTCTGAAACGCAAAATCATAGAGTCACAATTTAACCCAAAAAATGTATACAGCTCTTATTAAAAAGAAAATGAAAATTGTGTGAAATTTCGCGGACAAATTTCACTGTATCCAACAGGGACATTATAATGGATGCTTATGATAAAATGTATTGTCTAACTATCGCACGAGACGATATTCATGACAAGTTATCTAGCTTAAAATCTAACGTAAATTTATATTTCAGCACCTGGTCTACACTTCTAAAAATATATTATCATATGTCTTAAAATTAAATCAATATTTTAACTAACAATCGCATACAATCAAATAGCAAAGTCTTAAAAAATGTTCATTGAGCTGTAATATAGGTATTTAAACGTTTTTATCACGAGTCGTCATCAACTCAAACGTAATAATATTATCTTAATGTCAATATTCTTGAATGCTGTGTAGGTGTTCTACACGGATCACAATCAATCAAGTCTAGGATGTCATCTTATGAATTATGATGTAATAAGCACAATGATTTTCTTATTAAGGAATGATAGCCTAGTGGTTGAGAATCCGAAAAGACAGGGGAGTCCGGGTTCGAATCCCAGCAAGCAACTCTAATTTCTCAAAAAGCGTATTTAACCTAAAATAATTACTTGCTTTGCTCCTTTGCTCAACGAAGGAAAAAAATGTAAGAGAGAAAGTAATTGTAAAAAAAACTTAAGGGTGTGTGAAGTCTACCAATTCGCACTTGGCCAGCGCGGTGGCCTATGGCCTAAATCCTTCTCATTGTGAGAGGAGATCTACCTAGCAGTGGGAAAATAATGGGTTATGATGATGATGATAATGAAGCACCATTGTTTTCGAGTAAGTGAACACTATTTTAGATTTAGTTGAATGTATTTATTGAAATCGTTACGAGTAAATTTACTTATGAAATAATTATGTACCTATATTTTTAATTAGTTCCTTCTTAATACAACTAAAACGCCTGTTAAAAATTATTTAATGCATTTGTAATGTATTGTAGATATAAACACTACGTAATTAAATAACAAGTTTCTGCTGTACAGCAATATTCAATTTAAACTTCTTACAAAGATTGTGTAAGTACTAACGTTATTATGTAAAACACACATATTATTATGTTTACCTACTTTATCATGACCTGTTATGCACTAAAAACTAAACAAAAAACCTATATTAACAAATCTTAAGCGATAACATAAAATACAAATACCTATATTATAAAATACCTATATTAATAAATCTTAAGCGTACAAATCTTAAGCGATAACATAAAATACAAAAATAGGACCTTTAAAATCAAACAATATTATAATGTCATTTTTTAACTAATTTGACACGCCAATAAAAATTAACATGACAATACAATTTTATTATAATCTAGCCTAAAGATTAGTAAGCAATTTTAATATGACCTAAACTATTAAATAAATTTAAATCTAAGTCCAGTAACTGTTCCTAGAACTCTGTTAAGGAGAAGACACATAGTTCACGTGTAAGACAGCACTATCATCAGTTTTGTCACACATTACACTGTACTATACACTACGGATAGTTTTTGTCACACTAGTTCATAAGGCTTTATACGCTTAACGGATAATGACATAACAAGACAAAGATCAATTTAGAAGCAAGTGCAAAAAGTCGCAAGTTAGTGTCTAATAAACGGACCCATTCAAAGGCTTAGGCACCCAGCACCCACTACCACAGATACAATATTGCATTGTTTCAACAAAGGGCAATTGCATAGTCACGTTTTTGTCAAAACAAAACCCTCTGCAACTTAAATTCCAAGTAACGTACCTACTTAGCTCACTAGCCCTTTATTAGCTTACGCTTTTGCTAATATTATATTTATAAACATAAATATTATTTTAATATTTTTTATTCATCAGAAAGCCCATAAGTGTATAAACATAAAGTTATAAAGTTATATTTGATAACAATTAATGCCATCGTATCAGAAGAAAATTATCAGAATCAATCCATCATGGTACTTTGCTGCGAGATTTATGACAATCTTCAAATCAACACAGTAGCTCACTAATTTAGTGATAATTATAATTTTCAAATGTACCTGGTCTTTGCTTAAAAGATACTAGATACTAGTTTAACTTTTCCAGATGATAGAACTTCTATTATTCGATCGATAAGTTACCACTGCCACCCTAATCTATCTATACATATAATAAAGCTAAAGAGGGTCGAAAGTCTGTACATGGAATATATTTAAAATAAAGTTAGCTGGGGATACTTAGGATCGATAACAGAACACGTTCCAACAGTTTTTAGAATTTTTGTCTGTTTATCTGT
>DWNR01003434.1:0-11800 GCA_018250455.1 Polygonus leo | reverse complement strand
GGAGTATGCAAGAATCCATAATAATCTTCTTCATTTTGAGGCTGTAGTTTCCTTTAAGAATTTCCTTTTGTGCCCAGAATTTTTTCCATGTTATGTTTATTCTTCTGTCTATTTCTTTTATATTGCTGTTTGCATCGAAAGTAATTAATTTGCCTAGGTACACATATTCGCTCACATATTCCAACGGCTCCCCATTGATTATTATTGTTTTGAGGTTTGTGACGCTGTTTGTCATGATTTTTGTTTTAGAAACATTCATGTGCAGACCTACTTTTTTGCTTTCTGTGTCTAGGTTTTCTATTAGTACTTCAAGGCCTGTCGCTGATTCACTGAAAAGTGCTATATCATCAGCAAATCTTAGATGTGATAGCCTCCTATTCAATATCCATACGCCTTTGTTTTTCCAGTCAATGTTTTTGAAAGTATTCTCAAGTACAGCTATGAATAGTTTTGAAGAGAGGGGGTCTCCCTGTCTCACTCCTCTTCCTATTTTGAACTCCCCTCCTTCTATTTCAAGTTTTACTCTACTCATACTTTTTGAATAAATATTTTTTATAATGTTTATGTATTTTTCGTTTATGTTGTTTTCTTTTAGAGCATTCCATATAGATGAGTGTATTATACTATCAAATGCTTTCGAGTAGTCCACGAAACCTATATAAAGTTGTTTGTTCTGCTCTTTGAATTTCTCTATGAGCTGTTCTATGACATGTATGTGGTCGGTTGTAGAATAGTGTGGGCGGAATCCTGCTTGTTCTATTGGTTGGTATTTGTCTATTTCCGGTGATATTCTGCTCAAAATAATAGAGGAAAACAGCTTGTATATTGTAGATAGTAGGCTAATTGGTCTGTAGTTACTTATATCTAGCGGGTTTCCCTTCTTATAGAGTAAGATTATGTTTGATCTACACCACTGTGTTGGCACTTCCTCGTTTTCCAGTACCATGTTGAACAGTTTCTTTAAAATTTTTACTAGAATAGGTGCTCCCACTTTTAAAGCTTCATTTTCAATGTTATCTGGACCAGGGCTCTTTTCAGATTTAAGTTTCTTGATGTGACTCAGTATCTCGCTTCCAGTTATTGGGCTCAATGTGTTTGTTGCCATTACATCTTTGTCTGCGGAATACAGTTATACTGCGCAGTTATCGCAAAGAGTTATACTGCATAAACTTACGGAGAATTAATGATTTTTGTCATCTGACGACAGATAAAGCGTACTGTGTATGGCTTTAAGCCCGTTCGAAAGCTTTCTGTCCGTAAATCATACAGAATAGAGTATACAGCTATTTTACGGTATGTTTTTTCGGACGGATCCGAAACTTTGTTGACGGAAGCACAGAGTGACCCTACAGGGCTGCATCTACTAAACAGTATTTAGTAGTCATTAAAAAAAAATGTTTCACTTTAACCGCTTAACAACAAATCGTGGCCGGTAGTGTGGCGACGCTATTCCGTGCACTACTTTATCGTTTATTTATCGAAGGTCGAGAGGTTTTTTTTGATGTGTTTGTGAACTGAATTTGTCAGAATTATGAGTGCCTTAGTTAAAGATTATTAATGAATAATTAGTTTGATGGGAGTTTTGGCTATTATTAGGGTGGCGGTGGTGCTTCCCCGGTCGAACTAAACGAGTTTTACCACCTGGCAAGTATTGTAGGTGTGTATTATAATGCGTGAATGTGTGTATTAGCTTGTTGGGTGTGCTCTGGCGATGGATGTGTTAGTGTTATGAGTGGATTATGTGTGTTGATGTGATGGGTGTACAAGTGTGATATGTATGATGTGAACGTAGCAAACAAACAGGTAATGCAACTGACGGTAAGTGGACAAGCCCCAAGTACGACTACACAAGTAGTAGGTACTCCTCAGGAACGTCTTAAAGTTTGCCTCTTCAAAACCGAAACAGTATGTACAGAAGTCTATGAGGATTATGGTTGATCTTATCCGCTAAACTACACCAGACAACTTGAGACTGCCTGTTATTTTACTTTTAATTAACTAAGATAAAATGAGTACCTAAATTGCAAATAGTATGGGTAAGGGCTATGAAAGTTCCATACAATTATAGTTTGTTGAACACTAATGCCAATGAACATTCATTGATGTCCTACTAATCTTAGGGAAAAGAACCTACCTACCTATGTTGAAATAAATAAGGCAAGTCGTGGAAGACGTCCGTATTCGGGTTCATGCTACGTACAAGATTTAGTGGATACCGTTTTGTGTAAGATTACAATTTCAGGCGCGTAAAGATTATTAAGATAAGTAAAACAAGTGATTGAAGTTAAACGATTATTTGGTGTGAGGATGGCGGCACAATAATCTCAACGGGTGCGGTCAATCATCCTCCCACAGGATTCTTGTGTTATGATTAATTTGAAATTCGGTATGACCAGATGCGTTGCAGCGATCCTTCAACACGAGGTGCACCAAATGCTATTACATACATTAGCACGTAGCTAATACATTCCCATAATGGTTGCATAGGTACACCTGCTACGCGTGGGTGCAGTGGCGATACCAAACAAACCGTATAAGTAGAATCTGTAATTCTACTACCTAGTAAATCTATATTTAATCTATTTTTAATCTCTGTTATTAAACGTTACATCGTCATTCAAGTATGTAGGAATTCCATGCTGACACAAATATGTTTCATTAAGTAGTATTGAAGACGCAAATGAGCATGCAGTCCACCTGGTGGTAAGTAATTGCCGTAAGTGGACGTAAGTACGATTAAATCGGACCGAGGTTGACGTTGCGAGATGAGTTGCTACACCTGAAGACTCGGATGTACTCCACGTGTGTTAGTATACCGGCAACTACTCCTCTTAAACCGAAACATAAGAATTGTTTCATTACAAGGAGAATTACGAGGTTGGCGATGGTACATCCCCGGTCGAACTACATGGGTTCTACCATCTGGAAAATGCTTCTACTTCTGGTACTTCTGGTACGTCCCGGGTGTACCGTGAACTTGCAAGACGCATCTTCTACCAATAAAATCTTCTCATAGAAGATAATCTCCAATCCCTGAGGTGGCTGTGTCTCGTTTCATAAAGAAATCTCTCTTTCATCCTCAGTTCCGTCCTCATCTGTAGTAATCGCGATGCGCGTAAAAAATTTTTTTATTAATTGGAACTACAAACGATTTAACTTTTGGAATAGAATCCAAAGACTCATAGCAATTACATAATAAGAACTATTAAATTTTAATAACCCAAGGAATTAGGAGAAAAACCATTTTTGGAGGCTTTCACCATATATTTCGCATCTCAGATCCCATTTTACTTCTGAGGGGTAGCAAAGCTTTTGTTATATTGTTCAAATACGATTCAACCATACCTACTTAGATTGGTAAGAAGTGTCCATGGGCGGCAATGTCCACTTACCGTTAGGTGAACAGCGTGTTCGTTATCTGTACTTATACCTACGATAAAAGGGCAGATTTCAAACTTTCATTAGTCATCTACCCATTTACCATTTAGCTTTATACACATCAAGTTGTTACACATATGTGTGTACACTACCTCCATATTCAAATCTACACTACTTTTAAGAATGAATCAAATATTATATTTCAAGTGGCAAATAAGTTGAAATTCAAAAAGCTAGTAGGTGATTACATAAGTGATTTACACAAGTATTATACTTTATATCTTCGGAACATTATTGCAAATGTACGTACATTTGAAAAAAGGTTTTGTTTAGTAGATTGAAAAAACTTTTGATTGATGCAAATTGTTGCGGAGACTACAGTGCACCTCGAAATGAAATTCATTTGTCTGTATCCGTATTGCCCTACTATAGTCAGTCAGCTGCAGACATCATCCATGATGTAACTCATGTAACTCAACGCCGGACTTTCAATATTTCAGAACTAGGTACTACTACTACTAGGTACTTTAAACACACTGAAAATTTCAGCTACTACTTAAAATCATTAGTCCATAGATCCTATCTGTTCCGGTACCTTATTATTAATGTTATGTATTTTTATAACTTTTTTAAATTTAAGTAAATTACTGAAATACTTGTTACCTAATTATTACTTAAAATACTACCTGAAAAAAATAATTGAATCAAAGAGATAAATTGTAGGTAGGCTCTTTTTTACTTATCTAAGGCCATCGCCTATTGATTTTTTATAACACCAGAAGACTCAAAAATGCGTAGCTAACTTTGCAACGATAGGTCTTTTGCATATTTTAAGAGCTCTATGTCATACTACTACTCGTATAACCATGGGGTGGTACTATTTATGCGCAAAAAGAGATTCGTCATGTAGGTATTATGATTTTAGGAAGCTCCGAAGATACGGCTTTGTAATAGGCTTATACAATTAATAAAGATGACCTTGTTTATTTAATGACATATAAGACAAATAAGCATTGCTGGTATAGAAAATTCCTGGGGATAGAGGATTGTCGAGCACGACAGTGTCTTAGATTTCACGGTACACTGCAAGATTGCAAGTAGGTACGCCCCAACCGCGTATAGTATAGGCATCGCATCGTATTTCATCAGACTCATTCACTACTCGATCTCGTCATCGTTGACGAGAGTAGTTCAGAAGAAAAACGGCTTTAATTCAGTCCGCGCATGCGGGGCCGAAGTAACGGGTGGGGGGCGAAGCTCCAGTGTTTCAGGCGGCCAGTTGGTCGTACATTTAGTCTCGCTTGTGACATGAAAGGGCGCGATACTACACACGCATCACGGTGCTTCGAGCAATGCATCACTATGAACAGCCGCATGGGAATGCATGTAATGGTAAGTTAATCAATCATTATTTGACTGTTAACAGCGACTTGTGCTAACTTCATTGTTATCATTCTAATACATGTCACAACTAATTACTTAGCGTTTGTGCTAGATTTGTACTTATATTTTTTACTAATCTAAGCAGATAGCTGTAAGTAAAAGAAGTTAAACACTTTAATCATAGTTTCTAAAGCCCTGTTAAGAGCCGGTACAGGTGAAACAAAGGTTTGTATTTATATATCTATTATATCCTTAAATAATGTATATTATGGTTTACATTTTAATATGAATAGACGTATTTCATGCATTTAAATGTCTATTTATGTTCAAATGTGTTTCGTGAACTGAAAACTGATATTGGTTTAAACGGCTTCAAGCGCAAGTCTTACTTACCTAGCAATTAATACCATTTGAACTTTCTCCTTTTATACACTTCTACCTACGGTACATTACCGAAGCAATAAATAATTTCGGACTGCATGCAAAATATAATTTACAAACATCAAACCTCTGTTAGCCAAATGACGCAATAATTCGTAGAATTTGCTCTCGGCTTATGTTAACTTTACCTTCCCCTCAGCGCCGCATGGTCACCGGTATCCCGTAGCACATAATTGTTTCGATTAACAACAATAAAGTAACATGAAACTGTAGAATAGTATAGATGGATGATTAGGTACTAACTCAATGGCTCATTATTTTGATTTTTACTATACGGTACGTGTCTATGTTTCAAAAATAATACTTTAAATGTCTTACTCTCGTATAAATTTAATTACAATATGACTTTATATGCACCTATAATATATAATATAATACTATACAAAATCATGTAAATCTAAGTTTGTTTGTTACGCTTTCACGCCAAAACTACTGAAAAAATTGTAACGAAATTTGGTACACAAATAGAGTGAATCTTAGGAAAGGACATAGGATAGTTTGGATCGACAAAAATAGGCTTTAAGGGGTTGAAATAAGGGATGAAAATTTGTATGAAATTTTGTCATCGTCAAAGATAAAAACATGAAACTGTGTATTTAGGCATTGGATAGGAAGTAAATAAATATTTGTACTAGACTGTACTGTTTTTGATATTTCGACTCCGACCATGCAAAAAATATGATTAGCAAAGTTTTCTGGCCTTCACTACGAAGGGCGATAATAACCGAACGACCGCGGGCGAAGCCGCGCGTAAAAGCTAGTACTATATTTATTAGTAAATTAGTATATAAAGCTCTACCCGGTGGGTCTTAGTGTGCTCTACTATCACTTGTTTTTCGGTAAAGGATAACATAGGGAGGGAACCTTTAGCTTGAAAGATTTATGATATTGGCCAGGCATGAGTTAGTTGTGCACACGACGGGTTGCGCACTACTAATTAATTGTTTTATATACTTAAACAGATAAAATAATACACATTTTCACAAAATTTTGTGAAATTTTCAAGTATATTTCTTATTAGGACGGACGGACACACGGATAGGGGAGTCTTAGTATTGGTATCATTTAGGTACACTTGGACCCCTTAAAAAAGTAACAGAGTAGAGTAGAGTGTCGAGCAGTAGAACACTAATTGAATGTGATGATGTGGATGAAGATGATAGAGCTGCTTTGCCCGCTACTGAATGGTAAATCAAACATACAATATCGCAAACATTACCTATTATCTGAGTTACTCCGCTCATATTGGTTTTAGCGTGATGATAATATAGCCTATAGCTATTCTCGATAAATGGGCTATCTAACACAGAAAGAATTTTTCAAATCGGACCAGTAGTTCCTGAGATTAGCGCGTTCAAAAAAACAAATAAACAAACTCTTCAGCTTTATAACATTAGTATAGATAATAGAAATATTGCCGTCGCTATAAAACCACAATCACAAATAATAATAAACCTTTAATCTAAGATTAGTTTATATCCATAAAATAAAAATGGGTCAAGTGCGAGTTGGACTGGCACAGGTTCCGTGCAATTAATAAAAATAATTTTAGTTTTCAGTATTTTTTGTCACAGTGGCCACCGCGGCCACCGCACAGCGGCAAAATTTTTACCGCTTTGTACCGCTAGGTATAAACTTTTTAAAAAATGTAATATATTATGGTTCAAGAGATAAAATGTGTAGTCTTAGTAATCTTAGTACTTAATAGAATCTGGCTACCGGACTCTAAAAGTAACCAATTAATAGGTATAGGTATCAATATCACTATTAATTTTTATTGATTTTTTATATTACCCTAGTTCTATAAACTTGTACGTTTGCCTGCCTGCATCTATTTCTGTGATAAAACAAGCTCGAAGTTGGAAAGACGGTTCAAACTCGTGAAACGTCCCAATTTGTTCTTAGAGACAGCTCGAAAAAATATAACTGGCCATATAGTCAAGATCGCTATCTTTATCAGCCGGGCCCACGCGCACCTCTGATTCAACCTACTCCTGGCTGGAAAAAAATGAAATGGAATACTTTGAAATCTTTAAAAAAGAGCCTTATTTTCGAGCTTAAACATATATTTATTATCTATTAAAAACGGCAGAAAAAAAACACATTTTTAGAAATAGAATTACATCCTCTGTGAAAATTTGTGACTATCACGTTTCGTGGGATAAAGCCTGGTGACAGAGAGACGGACAGCGGAGTGTTTGTAATAGGGTCCCTTTTTTAACCTTTGGGTCCGGAGCCCTAAAATTAATGATATTTATTATATTATATCTTAACCTTAACCCAAGGTTGGGGATTGCCACTCGGGCCTTTCTAACAGAACTGCGATATTCACCGGGACTCTTCTCCCAGGACGAAGGAGTGCCGGGCCTGGGAGAAGTCCAAGGATTTCGGAATGCCATCCGGGACCTTTCGGCCCAGTCCGTTCCTGAACAACATAAAATATTTTATAACAACCTAAAATACCCTTTCTTAAAAAAAAAAAACATATATATAATATAATACATATAGTGAAACCTAAGTTTTGACTTGGCTTCTTTGTATTCTTATGTTCATTGGCTTGGCTTGTAGTCATTGGTAAATTCATATGAAAACTATTGTGTTTATGAAATTTGGAGCACATATGTACATATTTTGCAAGTTTCGATATAGCCAAATTTGACACGGTTATGTGGAATAGTTTTCGAGTTCTGAAGGGGTTCAATGGTTCGAGTAACACACAAGGTGCTGCTACCCAGTTCTGTTAGCTAGACTCACTGCCGCGTTTCTAGATTTAATTTTCTAATTTCCAAGTACTTTATCTATCCTGTCACTCATGTTTGAGGATGTCTTAGTAAAATAGCATAAATAGGAGGAAAGTCGTTTGATTTTCCTACATTGCTTGCTAAATTTGATAATGAGTCGTTTAGGCATATGTAGATAGTTATTACATATACACACTATAATGTACAGTATTTCAGATTCATTAGCATTGATCAAAACCAATAAGCATTGCAGTTCTACCTATAGGTAAACATGAAATAGAATTGCAAAATTTATTGATCGATCGAATAATTTACATTTATGTTGTTAGGAGATATTTACTTCAATGATGAAATATCGTTTTAAGCAAAACATTTTAATTCAATTAAATGCCATTTGTGTTTTGTAGATTGCCGCTTTGCATGTAATTTGTTGCTGTAATATAAGTAGTTATAACAATAAAGATAGATATATGAATATATGTGAATGAATCATAGAATTTTCATGAGCAAGTTGAGTAAGATTTAAGTTCAGTCTGATATCGAGATATCGATTAACAGATTAAATTTTTATCACAAACGCATTTAGGTTAACATATAAATGGAAGGTACATAGATATGTAAAAGTAGATACTAGCTTACATACGAATTATATGCCCTATTCCATACGTATATACTCGTATTTTTTAACATCGAAATGCAGACATAATGTACTTGTTTGTAAAGTAGGTATAACGACCCTTTTGCTAGAACTATTATTGAAGCTGGACTTTCTCAGGCCAATCATATCCGCAAAGATTTTCCGGGTAAAATGTTGTGCATAACGTATAACAATTTTAAATTATAAAGCAACATATGAACTGAATCGTGTAGCAAACTATGATTGGATCACTGTCGGCAGTTTTTAAATTTAAATGGGTATGATAAGTACTATCGAGTACTAAATGACTTGTTGTGCATGCCAATTTCCGTTAATTCAAGGCACATTACAGGTTGGGTCGTTTAAATGAAATATGAAGGTAAGTTGTTTGACGATAGGAGATGGACGTTGATTATAAGAATACGGCGTCTCTATATTGAATTGAGGTCTTCGATACGTTGACATTAGTTTGGAAGTCATTGTCCCAATCAGTGGATATGCCCATCATCATTTTACGCATCACAAAAATAATACCTACACATTTTTATTTTGAACATATTTTGCTTATGTGAATTTATATGTTATTTTACGTCAAAGAAAAATGTAGAGTCAATTACACAGTTTTAGATAACTAATTAAAAAGTCTTTATGAAAATTTTCATACAAGATCTTATTTTGTATCAGACTATATACCTGCTTAGGTACTATACGTACGTAGGTTTGTTACTATGTAGTAATATTTACCCAACTACTTACCTTATAGTTTTGGAAATAAGTAAATTCATTATTTAGTATGAGCGTAGGTACCAACTCTTATAATGATGACGTACTTGAAAATTTATGGGGGATAGCATTTTTTTTTATGAATAACTTTGACTATTTACCAACGATTAATAACAAAAACACAAACACAATTGACTTTTTCAACCTCATCCCCAGACTTACAATATAAAATCAGATTCAACATTAATCACAATATATCTACTTGGATGATAATCGAAATGGGATCCTAGTACACTGACATAATTGCCATTGTGACGGTAACATTGTGTTTATAGTTAGTACCTTAAACAAGTAATAAGTACCGAGTCCTTGAATACACAACAACAGACCAACTTCGTTTGCGTCACATAAGAGGGACTGGGTTAAATTTTCCCCGTTCTTGCAACATTTTTCGTTGATACTCCGCTCCTATTGATCGTAGCGTGATGTTACATAGCCTATAGCCGTCCTCAATTTTTCAGTACATTTCAAAAATATTGTTTTAATTTTTGTTAGTTTTCAACCAAACAAACTCTTTACCTTTATTATATTAGTATAGGTGGATAAGCGGTAAACTGTAATCAATACTTCAAGATTACAGTATAAATCAAATTATTATGAATTCAAATAACTACGCAATTTTGTAACTTACTGTTTGTAAAATCCTTTTCTGTGTATTATTTTTATTATGTCGCTAAACAAAAGATTACGCAAGAATAAACGACTACGCTTCTTAGATCATGAGATCGTAAATATGCATTCAGAAATAAATATAGACACATCAGTACTTATTCTGTTACCTGCCTGTGAATATTAGGTACCTACTTTAAATGTTGTAAGATAAGAAGAATAAGTACCTGAGTCGATGCTTCTTCGAATATGATTGCAATAAGTTGTATCCTTAAAGTTGTGCAGGAAATTGTCTATATATACGCATGTTGCATGTTGTAACGCTTCAGATAGATACATGTTATTCTCATACATGTTCTGTGGTCTATACATCTAATGTGTTCATTAAGGAGATACTAAGATATTCCAAGAACCATACGAGTATATACCGTACATATACATACGTCAAAAGTAAAACTTCACATCTCGTGTGAGTGATTCTTTCTTGCGAACGATATCAATAAACGTTCAATTTAAATAGAATAGATGCTCATTTGGCGCGCGTTTTATTTGTGACATGTTGTTTTAATAACGTGTTCACTGTTCGCCATATATGAATCTTGTTTCATATAATACGTGACACGTGATTGTAGTGTGTAAATAATTATCTAATTCGCCAAAGCTTGGCAGTAGTATTTATAGATATGTGAGAAGTTAGTACCTAAGGGTATCAAATGGAATGGCTGTACCTTGGTGATACATATCTATTAATCAATGTTCTAAAAACTATTGCACCGTTATTAAAAGCTCAAGTTACACAAGAACACAAGAAACACAGACGTGAGATATTTTTGTATCGAGCTCGTGTATATAAAATCTTGTCCATCTCCAACTAAAAGTAGCGTGTTGGGAATGACATTCAAAAAACCTACATTTTGTTCTCTGTGAAACTAATGTAATATATAAATATAAATAAAGCTAACAGGGCAGGGTAAAATGCTTAACGAGTAAACTCAAATCGTGTTAGCTATTTACCAATTATTACGTCGTTTTGTTCTTGTGCACTGCTCACAAGAACCAATTAAAACGCACTCAGCGACAGTGCTGCGTCCCAACCTCACCTCTCGCGCTCTTTCTTTCACGTATCGTTGCGGCGTATCGGAGTACAGTTTGGCACGCAAGTAGTCACTGATAAAAAAATCGCTATACGGCGTCAAGCATTACGCAATAAACAACATTGTTAACTTGTGTTGTCCACTCTACCATATTGGCATTTGAGAGATAGGGACTGTTGTTTTTAATTATAAGTGCTAGTATCTATCTATTGATAGTGTATTATTTGAACTTTTTGCCATAATACAAATTTACCTTCATAATCAGATGTTCAAAACTGAGGAGTAATTTGAAACTTATCATGTGGATACTGCTTCGTACCCGCAATACTACTTACAAAGTGGCAAATACCACAGAGTTACTTTTTGGATAGGCAGTATCCCTGCATCATCCGAACTTGGCTTTCCATACTAAATATTCAGTCACGAACTTATTTGATCATAGAAAAAATTATTATCAAAATTGATTTATAAACAGCGAAGTCACGCGGGAATAATGCACATAACTCATTGCAAGTTGACGAATTCCATGGTATATCTTCGTAGTCCAAGGTCAAATAATTATGAAAAAATTACGACATCATTAAGATACTATACTGAACCCACCACATAAAGAATTATCAAGATCGGTTGTTGCACGGGAGCCCCCTTACATATTTATTTTTAACCGACTTCAAAAAGAAGAGGTTATCAATTCGTACCGTATGTTTTTTTTTTTTTTTTTTATGTTTGTTACC
>DWNR01003433.1:0-11801 GCA_018250455.1 Polygonus leo | reverse complement strand
TTTTTTAGTGGGTTGGAGTCCCACATAACCCGTCGTCTGGCCCTTAGGGCGGCGGGTATGCGTGCGCATTTTTCCGAAGAAAAAAAAAAGATAACACCCACCTTAAGCGAAGCAAGGTTGAAAAGTTAGCACAGAAAATAATGATGCAAAAATAAAAATAAAAAACTTTTCTTTTAAATAGTCTAATGTGCTAAGCACTCTCAAAGGAATTATTTAAACATGAACAACTTTAACATCTCTTTCCGAATGGCGTCGTATACAGATGCGACTACAAAGTCGATCTCAATTTGAATTTCCATTTTATTTGAACTTAATTGCATAATATGTCCGTTGATGACAGGGAACAATAAATATCCGATAGGCTTCAGGCTTACTTGCTACTAGCTTCGCACGCGATATTACATGATTTCGTAATCTATTTTGATTCAAAATTTATTTGAACATTATGTTCTATCCATCAACAACAGTAATTTTCTACTTTTAAACTTATTTCTGCATGTACACTCTCTGTTTCTGTTTCTATACCTATAATTTGTGTACACGATTTAATGATGATGGTTGAGTCTTGAAAGGGTGACGAACAAACAAATTGACAAGTATTTATATACTTTACATTAGTAAAACAAATAAAATACTGACATGACTTGTTAAGGGTACACACACACACATCTCACGCCAATCCCTAACGGGGTTGGCAGAGAGTATCGAGGGCCAAACGGCACTGTTCTGACATACTTGCGTAGCTTCTACCACTTTCACACATAACTCCTCTCATACAAATACGCCGAGTTTGGAGGCTCTTATCACTCTTGTTATTATACATTGCTGCTAAATACAAAAAACATTTCAGCTTAGAAATATACAAACCAACCACAACTAAAAACAAATATAAATAAAAAAAACACACACACACATACATCTTCACGCCAAATCCCTAACAGGGTAGACAGATAGTATCGAATGCCAAATGACACGGTTCTGACATACTTGCCTAGCTTCTTCCACTTTCATAACTAAAAAATAAATAAAAAACAAAGTAGCCTAGTCAGGTCAAACAATAAGCACGTCAAACAAAATTACAGTTTATCGATTGAAAAACAAAACAATCATCCTTAATTTAATTTTGTTTCGTCCGATTTCAATTTATCAAATTACGAGTCGCTTTCTTGTTTCCAAATTAACTTGTTCAACTTTAACGGAAGATGTCAACCTTCGTATCTGAAATTTCAACGAGAATAAACTGATTTATTGTTTCAATGCAAGTATAATGCAATTGAACTTTGATAAAGGGGAATATCCTAATGTATTTTATTTTCAAATGTAAAGGGCAATGCGTCAAATTGGCGTCTTTGGTGATTTTAGCGGCCACTAACGAAACATGAAAATATCAATTCTAGACACAAAAACAAACATAATTTGTCACTACAAGTATGCCTTTAAACTCACTCCGAACCAAGATATAGACGATGAATGTTTGTTATTTTATTGATTTAAGATTTAAGATACTATTCTATCAAACAAATATTTCAGTAATATATTTTTAACTCGTATTCGTCCCGGCTTCACATGGATATAGCATACATTTTCACAACAAATGATAAAATATGTATATCTAGGAAGCGTACGTTTACGTTATTGAAAAGCAGAGTTCGCTGTACAACTACTTAAACGAATATTTTTTATACATTAACCATCCTTAATAAATGTCCTATCCAACAGTGAAAACTGCATTAAAATCCGTTGCAGCAGTTCGTTGAAGCAGTCAACAGCCTATAAGACAAAGACATGAATCATAGAAGCAAAGAACGACTTTAATTTATTCTGTATATTGATCATTAATTTCCAAATATTTTTAACATTTTAATCTCCTACCTCCACCCCCTATATTAAAAATTACCTTTTTTACTAATTCATTCATTTATGTCGCGTACACCCAGTAGTAATATTATAAATTAAACGAATTTACTGTCATCAAATCCACGCATATTTGTATTCTAAGCTTGAACTTGAAACTGAACTCATCTCTAGTCGAGTCATCTCGTCATCGCAATAACCCACATCAATCACAGCGTAGGCAGCGTTTTAATGAGATTATTTCCTAATACTGAAGGACAATTTCCGAATAACTGCCTTAGTTATCGCTACACTATGACACACTTAGAACGATAGGCGATAAGATTTGATCTTTTAGGACGCTTAATTATATGTAAATGTAGCAAACGAGCATACATCATGTCCTGGTCACTGTCGTCTATGGACATTATTAATGTGCTCAGGTGTGATTCAATAAAATTGAATCACACCTGAGGTTGACCACAGAATCGGTTCTACGTTCGCCAGAGAAAATATTAACGTTAAGATGTTCATTTCTTTTCTCTTCCCTCTTCTGAAATACAAGAATTGCTTTACTGAAGATTATGGAGGGTGGTGGTTGTATCTTCTTGTTCGTTCTACACGAGTTTTACCATCTGTCAAATATTAAAACCTGTTGCTAATATATTTTTAATTGATTAAGGTAAGAGTGGAAAGGAGATTCGCTAAAGGAGACAATATATAAATCAAACAAAATAACAAACACCCAGATCATTTTACAGTATTACATCGAGGTTATAAATCAAAGGTCACTGCACTCCAATTGAAAATTGAGAATGGAATTATTTCATAGCAAATCGCTATCTGCCTACAGTAGAACACGTACTTTATAGAGGTTACGGATCGATCGTGTTGGGGCTAAGCAGCTAAGTCGAGGTTGTCGAGGGAAATCTTGACAGGTGAAGGCTTGAGTTCACGTCCTTTCAAGTAATGAAGTATCACTCGTAAAGTCGAGCTTTCGTAAACCCTTTTATTATGTGGTTATTCACTATTTTATAGTTCCCAGAGGGTGTCATGGCGACTTTACTAGTAATACTTCGGTTCTGTCTGTCCGTCCGTCTGTCACACGGCTGTATTTTTTGAACCATAATAGTAATAACTTTTATAGAATATGGATAACTATGACCTTTACAAAAACAAATAATGAAAATCTATTTTCAGGAACTAGTCATAAAATTACACCCTAATTGGTCTCAAAGGCATATGTTGGTGCGAAACACTTCATGCCTCACTCTCACTGAATTGAATATTTATTTATAATATTGTAAGTAATAAAAAAATATGCCTCACATTTTCTTGACCCTAAAAAAAACCCTAAAAATATCCAAAATTCGTAAATGCCTCACATTTTCTTGACCCTAAAAAAACCCTAAAAATACCAAAATTCGTAAAAGACCATTCACATGAAACACTTTATTCGATTGTACACAAATACAATCCAAAACCAAGCAGTGTGTACAAAATCATGAACGACCCCTTTTTGATCAATTTACATCCCAAATAAAATTTTCATCCACCCGGCATTTCCAGCATAAATGGAATTACCGGTACCGAAGGCTGCAGTCGAGAAAAATTATACGCCTGAAGTCTTCCTAAGCTTCGTAGCTTATAGCGGAGAAAAATAGCATTTTTATATGCATGCAAAAGAGGTTGTGTAATATTTTTCTTTTAGCAAACTACAATGCACATTGCCTACAGGTGTTGCTCTAGTTTTAAAGGCTTTGCCATTCTTTGTAATTTTAGTGTTTGCTAGCAAGATACTATTTTAAGTTAATTAATTGTTTCATTTTTAAAAACGTTATGCCTTTGAAGAATTAAATTATTAATCTTAAAGTGTTTTTTAAGTTATAGTTTTGATGATCCGCGCGTCGCAGTGGTCATCATGCCGGTTTACCGCACAGAGAATCCCGGGTTCGATTTTCCGCACGACAGAAAATTTGAATGATGAATTTGGACCGTTGGATATTTGTGCATTCTTGTTTGTGTTTATAACATCCACAACACAGGGTATGTTTCTGGGGCTATGTGTGTGGAAAATGTAGTTTTTGGAACGTATAGTTAAATTTAGCGGTAGAGCGGGATTGCCTGACGGAAGTAATCACACAACACCACAGGGGTCGCAAATGCATCGTTTTCAAAAAACATCTCTTTTGCACCTTCTTTCCGAGAAACCCGTTTCACAATATTCTTGAAAAATAACCTAACCTGGTTCTTTTTCATTCGATGACGACGATTATAAACATAACGTGGACTACGGACTACGGTTCGGTTTCCTAACCTTCTCTGAACCGCACCAACAAGATGTTAAATAAATTTACTTTTAAGATATTAACAGAGCGCGTCATGGGGATTCAAAAAGAGTGTAAAATGAACTCTCAGCCGGCAAATTCTGGTGTTGCAAAAGCCCATAAACGAACTTATAAATGAAAATGAAGCCAACTGGCGATCTTCGGCTTGTTGACCATCAACAATGTGTTTAATTTAAATATGTTTTCAAATTAAAGTACGCTTACCAAAAAATTAACACACGGATAATTCAAAGCAGGTAACACATTAGGCATAATATCTTAAGCAATTACAAAGACGGAATCATTGTTTTACACTTCGTAAAATCCACAGCAAGAGCTATTAATATAATTCCTGTACCGTTAAATAACATGTTGTATGTTAGCCACTTAAATTAGCCGGAGCGTTGTCTTGTATAGTACGTGGAAACTGGCAACGTCTTCATTTCATTAAAACGAGGGGAGGTTTAACTCGCCCCTGCTCACCGGCCTGTCGGTAAAGTGTACCAAGTTTACTTAAGAGAAATTTATTTTTTGGTACCATGATATACAGTTTATTTTGACATTTTTTTATTAAATTCTGTTTGAGATTTTGTCTTTGTCTGAGAGGAACTATGAAATCGATTTAAACTTTCTTTGCAATAAGAACAAATAAAAAACGTGTTAAGTACTTTTTAATTCCAAAGTAATTTCAAATAAATTTATAAATACCTCGTTAGTACTAATAAATTCATTAATTTTTTTAAAGAAAACAATTACTAATAATTACGAGAAAAAGAACATTATTCTACTTACTGGATAGAGTTATAAGTGAACAACTAATTTTAAATGCTTGTGATTACCGTAATAATGCAATTAACATTTACTAGAAAACTCATTTTATATTCCTCTAATACTTCACTTCTAGTTTGCATGCAACTTGCCAATCCGAGGAGCCCTGGAGAAATAAACTATTAAATTGGTAATAAATTTATTCAATTGCTAATAGAAAGTCTAACATTTTTTCTTCATTTCGTCAGTTCAAGAGTTAGAACATTTTGGTGGTGTGCCACATTGTTTATCGAGTGGCGTGTGTTTGCCTGCATCGCATTAGTGACGTTTGTCGGAGCAACCGGTCGACTTACACATCTCTTGTGCTACTCGTTTTTACAACCAATGACGTGTGACTTTTATTTGTCTGTTATTGTTTACTTTAATGTAACAAATCTAGGTTTTCTTTTTTGTTCTAGCTTTCTTGTTTGCAGTAGCACTTTATGCAGAATATATTTTACTACTTTTATTTACCCTTTAGTATCTTTACCACTTCTATAGTTTGTTTGAAGATTATTATAAAAAAAATAGGAAGTAATTTTTTTGTGGCCCCTAAAAATTACTCCTACGATTATTCGATAATAATTTTAGTAAATACTTTTTTTTATTAGAGTACTTTCTAATAAAAAAAGTATTTACTGGTAGAAAAGAGAAAAAATATTTTATGTGTCTTTTACCCGTATGTAAGCCCCTGTGTGTATTATTTTATAAAAATATTTAATCAAACAACATAAATACATATATTGTTAAATAGCTTACGTTAGTTATAATGCGCTGTTGGATTACGTAATAAATAATACACACATTAAGCTTTAGAATAAAGAACACAATATTATAGAGATACAAAATATGTTATTAAATAGAGATGAGATGGATAATACAAAAACAAAAACATGAAACCACTTTGAAAGGACTCAAGCATTTCAAAACGGGGGATGTTATTTCTCGTTTAGTAACATTTGTTTCATCTTAATACTTTTTCATTGTCTGGACACTGAAGATATTTTCTTGCGAGTCTAGATACGAGCTCTCGTAGACAACTACACTAATTGAATTTATCTACCTTCCAGCGAAACCAATCAAAGTCTACTAACGAAAGGTAAGGATCAAATCTTTTAACTCATGATTGTATATAAAGATTGGTTTTTTTCTGTTCAAGAATTTTAGTTCCATCGTCTTGTTCAACTCTTAGAGATTTGCGTTACTTAAGTTGTAACTAATTCTTTATCAATGATGCAGTCGGTGCGGGTTTGAATCATAGGTCGCACCTACAATTTTTCAAGTTACGTGCGTATTTAAAATTATCACTAGCTTTCATGTAAAGGATAACATCGCGAGGAAACTTACACGTCTAAAAGAATTAAAAAAGGTGTATGAAGTATACAAATTCGCATTTGCCCAATGCGGTGGACTACGACCTGTGTACTTATTTTTTTGATGATTAATTACAACATAATTAGGGCCTTGACGGTATAGCAATATGTATATTTTTTGTCGGCGTGTGGGGCATTTTTTCGCGATAACGGTTTCGGGGTGCATAACACTTCTTATTATAATATACTATTAGTATGAGACAAGAACCGAGTCCAATCGTGGGATAATAATGGATTTTAATGATAATGATGATGATAAACCCTTTATCACTTGTGCTACTATATTTTTTATGACGCACTGGATGATGCAATTAGGATTTTATTATTAGTATGCAAAGCCTTCTGTGATGTCCATTGTCAACACATCTGACAACATAATCAAATCAGACGAGAAGGTTTTTTTGTTGTAAATATAGCTAAGGAGACTAGTCTCTACATTTTTTCTACATTTCTAAGCAATCACAACTATAGACATCAAACTGTGGTTAAACACAGATGCTTTGCTACTCCTAAGGGCTACGCCGTTTAACACACGTGTGGCCAGCAACCACGCGTCTTTTAAACCGAATACAAATAATTTATGTATTTTGAATTGTATTGTACATTGTACAGTAGACAGTACACGATACCTGCTATTGAACATTAGATTGGAACGACTTGGGCAACTGCCGTTAATTATTGACACCATCGCAACTAATTTTTCTCATTGCTGGCTCAACTTATCTCACGATGAAAGGGATATAGGTCGCTTTTGGTGTACATAGGACTAATATAGTAAGCTTCGCATGTTTAATGGTACAATTGAGTACAAGGCGACCCGTGCATTTTCGCTCGCGTCTTATAAGAGAGAGTGGGTCAAATTTTCCCCAACATTTTTCGTTGTTACTCCGCCCCTATTGGTCATAGTGTGATGCCATAGCCTTTCTCAATAAATGGACTATTTAATATAAAAAAATATTTTTTCAATTCGAACCAGTAGTTCCTGAGATTAGCGCGTTCAAACAAATAAACGAACTGTTTAGCTTTACATTATTAATATAGGCACCTATTGGTACAGAGTTGGTTGGAGTTAGGTATACTATAGGTATAGGTATAGATATTATGTATGCCAGTTGCAGTGGCCACTTAGCGCTACGCAGATGGAATGGCAGTTCGCAATTTTTGTCACATGAAAAATATAAAATGAGTGGACCTGACACTTGTGTTAGTGGCCTTTTATGCACGTTTCGTCAAACAAAAAAAAGTAAATGGCATTTGACTATAGGTAGGTGTAGATTATATAATACCTAAGTTTGATCACAGATGCGTTCCTTCCCCTGAGAACTAAGACGTTCGCCTCGTGTGCAAGTATAGCCGGAAACCACGCCTCTCCAAAACGAAACACAAGAATTGCTTCACGGAGGATTATGAGGGAGATGGAGGTACTACCCCGGTCGAACTACATGAGTTCTACCACCTGGTGGAAGATAAGGACTCCTATGAACAATATACATTGCTTAGCCACGACTAAAAACGATATCAATCAAGTAACGTGGAAGGAACGTCGTTAAAAATATTTTCAAAACTTGCAACTGAAGTACAATTAAAGTTAGCAGTTCAAAGCACTGAGTGCTAAGTGCTACGGTTGATTTGTTTGACTTTCAACGGATCGACTAACGATTTATGTTATTGGAAAACGGTCGTACGAGATTCATTGTCCATTGTATCCTTTGGAGATGGAATTTAGCTTTGCTTTACACTAGAATAAGTTCTAAGGTATAGAACACTAAAGGAATATTTTTAGAAACAACATAATACCTTTACAGTTATACATTTAAGCTAAGGATGATATTTATTCGCGACTTCATCTACGTGGACTTTACATCCATTTTAACAAATGGAACACAGACGAATCAGCGATAAAAAGTATTGTTTGTATTGGGCGAGGTTACGAATTATTAGTGTGTCAAACGTACTGGATGTCTAAAAATATCGGCAGCGTGTCATGATCTTATTAATTGTGATTTCAGTTCATATTTATTAGCATGGATTCTAAATGACGTGTAGCCATAGAACTGCGAAAAGTATTCTATACTCAATATTGTAAGCATACAAACATAAAGATAAAATTCTAAACATAATTGATTTGAATTAAATTGCTTCGTTAAGCTCAATGATTCTTTATTCATAATATAACTTATTATATTATCTCGTAGACACACTGACTAATTGATTGAAGTTTAGATGGTAATTTGGATTTGATGGATTAGTTTTAAAGAAAATTGATTTTGGTCGTATACACAATCAATTTTTCTTTAAAACTATATTATTTGTAGTTAAATGTATTTTTTTGTTAAGTCTTTAATTTGTTATGCAGTAATAATGTATATTAGTTTTGTTTTATGCTTAATTGTTTCATAACTAAGTTTGTAGAATTTTCGAGGGCGTCTAAAAATTACCTCTACACAGTTATAAAAGCGTCTCATGGTTTAGACTAATCTTAATGACGAAGTTCATAAATTATGTAGTCCAAGTAAAACAGTTACTGCTAGTGAATTTATCTTAGAGTCCATTCGGAACAAATTACATTTCTTTGTTAATTCAGCGTAAGAAAAGAAACGTCTTAGACTATTTGAATAAAACATAAGGCATATGTTTAAACAGAGTTTGGCAAAAAAAATGAAAAATTACCATTGTTATAGATATTGTTTATGAACATTATTCATTTATTCGTTACGAATAGTTTAATAGATAATAAGATATTCCTTGTACTACGCTTATTTTTAAGGAAAATAATTAAATACCGTGAGAGGTATATTAAACTTTTTAAAAGCAATTCATATTTATTAGAACTATTTTCACTAAGACATTTAAAATTTAAAGAGCTAAAGACCGATGATCTCTATTTTAACAAATAAACAAGGCGATGAAAATTTTGACTGCTAATTGTATCATATATTTTTCAATGATATAATTAAATTATTTAATTTAAAAAATACTTCCATAAAATCAAACATCCATTTATAATACAATCTGAATTATATTAGAGAGCATAATTATGTGTGGATGTAAAATGATGTGCGAATTATGTGTGGAATACTATACTATACTTAAACGCGAGACGAACATCTTAGTTCTAAGGGGTAGCAACGCATCTGTGATAACACTTAGGTATGATTGCTGATGTCCATGGGCGGCAGTGATCATTTACCATCAGGTGGACTGCATGTTCGTTTGTAACCTTTATAAAATATAAAAAAAAGAAACAATACGATATACTTTATTGTGCACTCCAACATAGAACACCAAGAGACAAATTAAATAACGTAAATATCACATACACAAACAGTGGTATTTTCGCTTTAGCAAAGCTAAAGCAGCGATCTCTGCTCTCTCTTATTGGCCGAATACTTTCGCAATGGTATTTAAGTGACTTTTTAAATAAGATGACATGACGATGATTTTAAGTAACATATCGGCCGAAAATAATTGCATACGGCGTAACGCTGAACATTCCGTGGAGCGATTATTTACGCGAGAATTTAAAAACTATATAATTTGAAAAATCCGTGTGGCTACATGCGTATAAAACGTGAAAAAATATAAATTTTAGACCTCAATAAAACTTTCACGAAGGCGCATTAGTCAAATATAATGGCGACTCCATGATTCAACACCTTCACGTAACCCTGAGTTTCGTCTCAATAAATTAAAGTGATTTATTAGCAAAACTCAAAAGACTTAAAACTTTTGTCGTTTGCGGAAAGAAACAGATTTCGCGCGATGATTAGGGCTACCATGTGTTTCGAATGTAAACAAAAAAATCCAGGACTATAAACGTTTTTTTTTCATTATTTTTGTTAATTTGTAACGCGCTCTAATTTTTATGCACATCAGAAATATATTATAAACAATGAAATAAAAACTTTATGATTAACGAAAATGTTGCGACGTACAATATGCCTGGAAAATTAATAGAAATCTGATAACAAGCATAGTTTATACCTACATTGCGCTAAAGAACAAATAAATAATATATTTCAGCAGAAATAGTTTTTTTCTGCTTTTGAAAAGTTTGTTTTTTGCAAATCATTAAATTATAAAATTTCAGATATATTCTGTGCTTGCAGAACAATGTCCGGGCCCGCTAGGCTTTTGAATAAAGCGCTATAAGTTTTGGATGATTACAATCCCATTAAGTCCTAAAAAAACAAAATAATTGTCACTCTAGCCAAGACTAATGAAAGAGCCATTTTGTCTCCACCACTCTGCACTCTAGATTTTTTTATTCTTGCTCTTTTTACAAGTGGGTCATACTGAAATGAATCCTTTATATTCTTTCCTCTTATACGCTGTTTCAGTAATTAAGAATTTTATCAAAGATAGCTACTTGTGTACGGCTTTGCTAATTAAAGCTAGCACTATTTTGTGTAAAACTTTGTGTAAAATTAATAAAATTTGAATAAGAAATGAATCCTAATGAAAGAGTACTCTTATAAGGTCCGTTTTGAATATAAAAATATAAGTGTCAAATAGGGTAATCAAATGTAACTACTTCAAACATTTTAGGTAAATAAACACGACTTGTACTACATAAGTAGTAAATATTAGCTAGGTACTTAAATTATGAAGCATATTATTGCAACACTATTAATTTGTTCAAAATTTTGTTATCGGATAACTATTCCTTAGAATATTATTATGGAAATATCATATTATTATATATTAACTCTAATTTCGACCTCATCCTTGAAATCCCAGAGAAACTTCCATGTTATGGAAGTAATATAATTTATTCATCGAATTGCTTTAATGGTGATAGAAAGATTCTCATACAAATTTTCGTATAGAAAGACGCATAAAATTTTCTAATGTGTAAATTCTACTGAGCTACCTAGTTAGCTGTCATGTGTATTCATTATCTATTCATGATAAAGCCATAAAGCAATGTGAATAATTTGTTAAACTGGTTTTCTTTCAATAGGGCGCTAGGCTTTTTCCGCCGGTTTTTTTCTTCTGGCATACCTTGGCTGAAATAGGTGTCTGACGCCAATTGTAAAATTAATCTTCCAATTCATGTCTTCTTATAAACCAGGAAAATAGTAACAGCCAAGTACTTCTTTAAAAAGGCGGTTAGTAAGTAAATTGCATCGCTTACTGCCTCTCATACAAACGACGTAATTTTCCGTTGAAGTGAAAATACTTTGGCCTGAATGCAGCCGGCTCTGCAATTGCCCCGAGATGTTTAGCATAAAACGGTGATATCATTAAGGCACAAAAGACAGCCTCGCTAGGCCGGGAGCAAACAATAAATAGCCGAGAGAACACACCACGTCTACAGAAGTGAAGTTGGAAATTCTTAGTTCACCTGATATTCGCAGAAAGTTTATTAACTTTTCGTTTGGAATAAACAACAATTGCAAAAAATAATGGGATATTTTATTATCAAATGTTTCATGAACAAAGAATATTAGACAGGCGC
>DWNR01003432.1:0-11801 GCA_018250455.1 Polygonus leo | reverse complement strand
TTATTCGAATTTTTCTCGCCGTAAAAACCATCCTTGGACTTCAAGGAACATTTAAAAAAAAGAATTGTTAAGATTGGCATGGGCCAACACAACACACAACACATGGGTGTTGTTGGGTTATGCGCTTACCAACACATTTTGCAATTCATTTTTATATTATAGAAGATTACTTTAGACTAGCAGTCGGCTATCTTTTGGCAGGCAATGGCCACAAGGTGGCAAAAGGGAAGGCTGCACTTGTGATATTAACTATAGAAGCCCAATTACCCCACATTGTTTTTCATTTAATAATATTTTACCAGACCAATATTGGACCACGAAGAAACCATGATCATCCTTATAACATGCATCCAGCCTTAGAGGTGCTCACGCATTAATAAATGCATTTATTTAGATATTTATAGCTTGTTTACAAAACATTCAGCAGCCTGCTTTAGAAATTAAATCTTTGAAATTTTATGTTTTCTTAAAGAGTTGTTAGCCTCTAAGTGAATTTTAAGTCTGATTCATATTTAAAATCCTAAAACAAAAGTCCTTTAAATATAATCAACCAATCGATTCCATCCATCCACCAGTGCTAGTTAAGATTCCTATCGCTTTAGTTATGGATCTTATTTTTCAAAATTATGTGTGTACTAGCTTTTGCTCACGACTTCGTCCGCATAGAAGTCGAAAACCCCTTGGGGGTTGAATTTCGAAAAATCCCTTCTTAGTGCTCACTTAAATCATGAAAGGAACCCGTGTATCAAATTTCAAGTTTCTAGATACAGTTGTTTTGACTGTGTGTTGATATGTCAGTCAGTTAATCAGTTTTGCCTTTTATATATATTGATTATAATTAAATTATCATTTGCTTCTGAAAAGAAACATTGTGAGGATACCTACATAAATGAGTGTTTGAAATCTATCAATTCACACTGGGCTAGAGCAGTGGATCATAGAGCCTGTATTATTCTCAAAGTGATCTATGTCTGGTAGATACAATGTGTTGTAAATAATTGATGATAACCTAATAATTCTGATTTTGGCCACTCATGCCGGTCATCTAAATCTGCCCCTCCGAAATGTATTATTGTATTTAGCAAAACCTTTTCTGCAGATGTCCAAAATATTATTGCTCATTTGCCAATAAAAGTGGAAGACTTCCATTTGCTTTATAATGTCATTAATATTATTATACTCAGTAATTTACCATAAGTGTTTTGTGTTAGCCTAATTTACTATTAGTATGACCCCTCCCCCTCAAATTTTGTCTCCCACAAATTTCAAGTTGTGACTGCGCCTACCTAGACAACGCTGATTTTACATAGTACACATGCATATTGGAAATTAACCATTTGAAATCTGCATACATATCAATTTAATTTAATTCACACCTGTGGAAAACAATGATTTTCCAGTTTCCAGACATGTAAATTTATATACATATTTCACATTTCATGTTAGGATTTTATTTTCAAATTAAATTTGCATTAAATAAAATTTTGGTGAAATAAAGTCTATACCATTATGGTGAAAGCCAATATCCTTATGCAAAGATTAAGATAAAAAATATTTAATGTAATTTAGTAACAACATACACAACACAAGGAATCCTTGTTTTAACAACAATAAACTTACAAATTGTAAAAAAATGTAAATATGCAGTGTCATACAAGCAAATGTTGTTAACGCTTGTTACACAAATAAAAATAAAACTTCAGTAAGTATTAATATTGAAGAAATATCTAATAGAAGCACATTCATCAGTTTTTTAAATATAACTCATAAGGCTTGGGTCAGATAAAACATCATGCATATATAATGCTTGTTTACTGTTATTTTGCTGGCATGGGGTTAGTCTTCGCCAATAACAAAGAACAAACAGACCTATTTGATGTAGTATCAGGAACTTCATACAGAGAGTATATTGGAAAGTACTTTGATAACATTGCTTACTGCTTACCTGGTATGTCATCCGATTTCATGATAGACTCCTCGAAGATGTCCATGCGGCGGGTCTCGAGCGCCAGCCCCAGCGCCTGCCTGTACTGACCGTCCTCCAGACATCTCTGGAACATTCGGTTCACGATAGCCTCCAGACGAGGGTCGATAGCCTCCGACGAGTGGTCAAGGAAGAGAGCCTTCCGCTTTTCGGTATAAAAATCGATAGCCTTAGCGATCGTCGTGTCAACATACTCGTTCCTCGCGTTCACGTCGAACAGGTCACCAGCACCAAGTGCGTACGTCAGTGAATCTTCAAAAGCACCCAAGTGGTAGTACACCTTGCTAGCAACTAACGCGGCCAGCTGGTGCTGCGAAAATACCTTATCTTCGTGCAAGATTTCAATCTTCTCGATGGATTCCGATATTTCTGGCCAGAACTGGTCTACGATGTTGTCTAGCCGCTTCAACGCGAACTCCTTCACTTCGTGCATAGGCTCATCCAGCAGGGATATAATCCCCGCGGCTGATGTTATATTCATTTTATCGAATTTATTGTTATATTAAACGTAAATAAAGGATTCACGCTCGGTATTTTAACAACTATCTTCTTTGTGGAACGAGTACAAATTATACCAAGTTGAGTTCACGATGATTTGACAAATTTGTTTTGTCGTTTGCTTTATGGTCACAGAAAATATAAGTGTGCTTTTTAAAAAAATTGAACACCCCATCACACCATTTTATCCAATAGCAACGTTGATGTTTGCTTTTATTTATTAGTGATTGGTGGAAATTTTAGTAATAGAAATCATTTTTGTCAATGAAAGCAGGTCCTAGTCTTAAAACCATAAACATTAAAGTGCGTTTAGAGCACAAATACGGATATTTTAATTGTATCCTTTAAAATTAATAATCTGTATAGTATTCAAACGAAATATTTGTACATATTTTTACTTTGAGTTTATTTATAATTTAGAGGATTACCATAAGAAAAAAGTAAGTGTGTATAATTTTAAATAATCTTTTAGCTTTTATTGAAATTATACTGTTGAGACTAAGTGTGAAGATACAAGAATTTGAACGTCACGTGTCCTAAGTTGTGAGTTGTCATTTTTGTGTCAAATATATAGACAAGTCTGACAAGTTGCTAGCTACGTAGTAGGAAACATCTGCTGATTATTCTCGTAGTTGATCGTTTTATTAAAATTTATCAAAATGTTGGATCTTTTTAGCATCTTTAGCAAAGGAGGGATTGTATTATGGTGTTTTCAAAGCACGAGCGAAATTTTTTCGCCATCCGTGAATGCGTTGATACGAAGTGTTATTTTACAAGTAAGTTCAGTGTCAGATAGAAGCCCTTGACGGCCTTTAAAATTGGATTAAGCGTAGCAAAACGTGGCAGTATAATCTATCGGACCTTTGCCTTGATATTCCCTAGATTCCTAATTCAAAAAAATGTGAAAATAATTCATAAAAGCTACCCTTTGCACTGAGCTACAACCATATGTTTTGTTGCATTAAACTTTCCAGGAGCGTTCCGGGAACAATTCCTTCAACCATAACTCGTTGACGCTCCAGTATAAGCTGGACAATGAGTTTGAGCTGGTGTTCGTGGTGGCGTACCAGCGTATTCTGCAGCTATCGTATGTGGACAAGTTCCTTAACGATGTCCACTTGGAGTTCAGGGATAAGTACAAGAACGACCTGCAGAGCGGCCGGCATATCATGGATTTCGACTTCAAAACGTCGTTCGATAACGTCCTGAAGCAGTGTGAACAGTGGGGTATGTATTTCAGTGTTTACAGTGGTTTAAAGTTCATATAAAATGAGAAAGGGAATGCTCCGGTGGTTCGGACATGTTGAAAGAATGACGGATGAAAGGTTACCAAAACAGATATACAATGCGAATGTGGACGGATGTAGATACCGAGGGAGACCCAGACATTTATATACATGAATAGGTAATTAGGTAAATTAAATTTTTATATATTTAGTTACAATTTACTATTGTGGAAGCAATTCCTTGGCTCGATAATTACACGACTAATGTAAAAACGTCAATAATAACATGTGCAGCAGTTTTATTGACAGTAGGTCATAAAATACTCATGCAAAGACAAAAAACTTATCTCGAAGTAACATGCAAGTCTCAGATATTTCGTAATTCTCAGTAAAACCTTTGCATCCAGCCTTCAAGGCAGAGAATCAGCCGCTCACCGACCAAGGCCGACGGTCACGGTTGGTCATGGCACAGGTAAAAATTGTATTGAGACAATGTTATTATTGCATTTATTATTATCATTCCTTTAAATATAATGCTTATTCTTCACTGCACTTTGTCGATACACGAACCGCGGGTGTTAACAGATTCTAAATAACAAAATAATTGCCGATCTTTGCAGTTGAGCCGTGTAATTGAAACGAGTTTAATTTTCGAGTCAAGGTTTTTACAGTTAATGGAACAATGAATACCAATCGTAAAAATGTTGTTTTCAATTTTTCTCTGTTTGCTTTGCATAACATACCTACCTATTTAATCGTAGAAAAATATTGTTAAAATATATTATGCACGTGTTATTTCGTTTCATTTAATATTCATTTTTTTCATTTTGCAATAATCTTATGCACGTGGAAAGATCAATTCATTGCGCATATAATATGCATAAATATAGTAGTAAATTCTGAAGTACTCCTCTAAGATTTAAGACCCTATCAAAGATGATTACAGAAATAATCTGCAATCATCTTTGATAGGGAGATTGATGGAAATGTTTTGTGCAGCAGAAATCACTAATCTATGAAGATAAGTGCTGACTTCTTCCGAAAGTCGTTTGTTATAACTTTAAAATTTACGTAATTATTTTGTTTATCGAAAAGACAATGTGACCAAGTCCCACGCTTCCTGGTTCCTTGTACGCATGAATTTCAGCGGTACCATAAAAAGATTCGTTTACGTAATTTTTGTAACAGGATAGAGTGAGCCCTGGCGATAGGCACTACGTATAAATAACTGTTAATTTCTCGTGTCACGGTCCGTTAGGCTACGTCGCGTGCCCAGCAGGCTTCCTGCTCCGCTTCGACAGTTAAGAATCTAACTACGAAAGCCTATCTGGTTATAGAACATATTTTCTTTTCCAACAATACTTCAGACACCTTATACGGCAGGTTCAAACAGCGAATTATAAAACTGTCAATATTACCCAACGGTAAAAATTTGTGATATGATTACACGACAGCTGTGAAATCCTTATGATATGAATTTCGTCTTCCCACGCATTTCTGTATAATTCTGTGTAAGTACTAACAGTACCTAATTGTACACCGTTCTTCATAAAAAGGTGTAAAGGGAGTCTTCTTCAATGCAGCAACGTGCTGGTGAACCAATATATCCGATAATGATTTATCCGTAATGTTTTTCTTAGCGTGTGAAAGCCGTCAACTCTAAGCATGTTCGATGGGCAATGGTGATAGTTTAGTCTTTTTACTTTGAGCGATGACAAAAAATGGACCAGAAAGACAACAGTAAATAAATCGATGATAAGAGTTACATAATCTACAAATTAATACGTCAGTATCATCAGACATCAGACATCTAATTACAGAATACAACAACGCGTGCTTCACAATCAAGTAGTGTACCTACAGTCGTAAATCTCAAAATAAACTTACAAAGATCCGACTTTGAAGTCTCCTTCAAGTATTTTAGTGAACATGAAGTCGTGATACAATTTCATGAATGTACTTATACTTAAGCGTAGGTAATTTATTCGTGTTAATAGTATTATATAGTTCACGTAGTCACGATATAATTTGAAATTAATGTAGGTCTATACATAAAATGTCACTGATAATAGCATTGTTTTACCAAAAAAAACCTATTGGGTATGTTTATGCATACCTATTATGAAACAATCTTTTCGTCTAAGTGACTGGTATATAAAAAATACAATATTTTTACATAATAAAAATATGGTGGATATATTCTCTGTCGTTCGTCAGCAGTGGCATCTCCGTCGCACCTGTTACTGTCTTGAAGCGTATCAAGTTGCATGTAAATATGCTGTATTACATTACATACAACATATACATACATTACGATATATGTACGTAACTACGTGTGTATTTGAAAAATCTACGATGCTTCTTGAAACATCGCGGATCCTTAAGAATGACCATTGATATACAAAACGAAAATCACAGATAAATTAAGCATAAGAGGGTCTCGATCTATGGTATCTGAGTTCCATACCTTTTTGATCGCTACATGGAATTACCATTATCAACAATTTACTCAACTTGATCTGAATATTTTTAAACTCAAGGTGGCAACCGGTTTTCGTGCTGCACTGGAAACTACTGCGTTGTTTGTGGCTGTGTCGTCAGTCTGGGGCGTTGTATGAATTTGTATACTATATTTTCGTAAACACATATTAAAATAAAGTATCCGATAACTGTGCAAATAACAACATATTCATAATTAATGATATGTTTTTAAAGGTCAATCGCAATAAGCATGTATATTCTCGAAAAAATGTATCTTAAGTTGAATCTTCAAGATTGATCAGATTGAGGTAACAATCAGGTAACATCTACACTACACCACGAGTATGATGGATTATGATGTTTATTTGAGTAGAAATTTCATTTCCTAGGAAACAAATTACAGCTTCTAAAAACTGAGACTGCATGTAACAAATCATGTGACTATACAACTTATAATAGATGACTATCTACTATTTATGTATTATGATACAGAAATCATATTTTTTATCACACTGATGACAATGAATAGGATATAGGTTATTAATACCTGTAAAGCAAAGCGTTAAGAATGCGGGGCAAGCCCGACACGAACGGAAGAGCTCGCGGTGCGTGACCGACACGAGGCGGCGTGTCCTCTAACCCGGCTGAATACAAAACATTCGAATCGATAAGGACCCACGAGTCCCAATACTGAGAGGTACGCGGTAGTAACGCGGTTATGCTGGTAAAGGGGTTTATAACTCGATTTGGGACTTACACTTCGACGTCCTTTAACCAAATACGTGTTGCCGATGGAAAAATTTTATTAAGATTGAGTTTTGTCATCAGAAACAGTTTAATAACTTCTGTTTTCTATTAAACAGACCTTTCATTCATGATACAGACATTATTTTTATCAAACAGATGATAATGAATACGATATAGGTTATTAATACCCGTAAAACAAATCTATAAGAATGCGGGGCAAGTCCGACATGAACGGAAAAGCTCGCAGTGCGTGACCGACACGAAGCGGCGTGTCCTGTAACCCGGCAAAATACAAAACACACGAATCGATAAGGGGCCACAAACCCTACTGAGAGGCACGCGGAAGTAACGCGGTTATGCTGGCAAAGGGGTGCTTAACTCGATTTGGGACTTAACACCTTGAAGCCGTTTAACCAGATACGTTTTGCTGCCGATGGAAAAATCTCATTAAGATGTCTTCAGAAACAGTATATTAACTTCTGTTCGAATAAAAGCATACCGTTCATTCGTAATACAGATAGTTATTTCATTATTTTTATAAGACAGATGACAATGAAAAGAATATAGGTTATTAATACCTGTGAAACAAAGCGTCATGAATGCGGGGCAAGTCCGACATGAACGGAAGAGCTCGCGGTGCATGACCGACACGAGCCGGCGTGTCCTCTAACCCAGCTGAATACAAAATACATGAATCGATAAGGGCCCACGAGTCCCACTGAGAGGCACGCGGAAGTAACGCGGTTATGCTGGCAAAGGGGTGCTTAACTCGATTTGGGACTTAACACCTCAACGTTTAACCAAATACGTTGCTGCCGATGGAAAAATCTCATTAGGATTGCGGTTTTGTCGCCAGAAACAGTGTAATAACTTCTGTTTTCTATACAAAAGCAGGCCTTTCAATGATCTAGAAAAATTTGTTGCGTGCAAGAATGGCTGAAGAAATTGTTTTCCTAGAAAAATAATTTGGAAAATAAGTAGATTGATGTGTTAGAACCTAGAACATATAAAAATAAAGTTAATCGAAAATGTTTAGCATTAACCCTTATTATGAATACAGATTAATAGTATAATCGTTGAATCTGCTTTATGGAGACAAGTTGCTAATTCTGTTCTAAAGTAACAAAATTATAAATTAGTTTGTTTTGCACTAATAGAATTGGTAATTAATTTACCGTATCGCTATTTCATTGTGCGACTTTTAAATTGACAAATTGTCATACACATTTTTGTATAATTTCTTTTTAAATTCCCGTTTTACTAGTTTTAAAATGTTAAACGTAAATACAATTTTATGAGATCCGGCTTAACGGCATTCCTGTAACAATTTTTTATCAAGGTGGTGCACATAATTTCTAGCGCAGCTGTGGTGTTCGTACTTCTGCATACTCCGTGCATTGTAAGATGATATAAATTTAGAATAACATACAACATATGTGATATTTACATAACAGTGGTATACAAATTCGCCTATACGACGTTAATTCGTAATTTCAAAGCAAACGGCAAAATTCCTTTGGTTAGATTATGATTTTGGACAACCATTTTCGTGTTTATTAATATAGAGAGACGTATATATTTTCATATAGTTAAAAATAACATTATAATTAAATCACCAAGTCGAAACAATTATTTTTTTTTAGAAAATTGTTTACGATTTCTTAAGATTGGTCCAGAAACGATCTCCTTTTCTTCTAATAGGCGTGAACTGTGTAATATTCGTCGAAATATCGTACCTATAATTCGGAAACATGATAACCGGAACGATGTAACCATTATGATGATTAATGCGGAATGAAACGAATGAGTACCCTCCGCCGTGCAGGAGCGTTAAGAATTTAGGTCGTGAGCGTTTCGGGTGGTAAGCTATTTCCAATCTTCCCTGCAAGATACCTCAATTAAATGAAGAAACGCACATCTCACTCGCTCAATTGTTCGTCTCTCTCTACTCTTTACACAAAAAACTAGAACAAAGTAACAATTGATTAACTTAGTCATTTGAAGGCGCTACAACAACGCAATTCCGTTTCATACCAAAGCAACAAAGGACTTCTATTGACACAATAGTAGGCTTTGTGGCGTGCACAATTTGCGCTGCACAATTGCAAGGTTTACCTAATAAACAAGACAAGTTCCATAGGACTCATTGGAAATTTCTTTGTACAACATTTATTGAAACAACTGTAAATAAGCAATCGGAAATACTCATTCATCGTATTGGTTAAATGTCGATAGTAATTTCCGAGATATTTAATCAAAACCTTAATATACAATTCTCTTCTACCAAAACTATACCACAACGTATTGTGATCTGTGCTCATGATATGCTTATGTAAGAAAGTCTACCCTTTCACAGTTAACTGACCTAATTCCAGTAGCACTAGTTCTCTTCTTACAGGGAAAATATAGTGGGGGCTATAGTTAAACCACGAGGAATTGTACTATCTTTTACCCATTTTACCCAGTTATCTAGGATGACACAATATACACACGTAACATAATCATAGTCTTGGTGCATAGTATGCGTTTCTATAGGTCAAATATATGCTTTTTAAATAACGATTATTGAGATAATGATATCGAAGGCGAATAGTCATAACTGTTAATACAGTTGGACGGATGCTTCTCGTAAAATTCGAGAGATTCATTAACAAGCGACACTTGTTAATGTTTTTATAAATATAAAACGTGTTCCAAGCATTATTTTAGTTGATGGCATGGAGAGGCCGCGCAGGTTCCGAAGGGCTCGAGCGAGGTCGAACCAACCATCAGATGTACCGCAGCCTTATAAAACCTCGCATTACGAGCTACATTACTAATGTTTGTTCTTCTTATATGTATCGCTATGTATTGTATAGTCATTAGTGTGTCCTTTAAGTATGCATGTGTTAAGCAGTTTGTTTCGATCGTTTGTACATATAAAGAGGCAACTATCTGCCATCTGGAACAAAACTGATTTTCTGACCTCCGATTAGAGTAATTCATACTACTATTGAAAATTAAAACTTAAACTAACTTCAGTGATAGATCAATGGTTCACTCCTATTCGGGGTTTGTCACAAGATGGAGCCAGGTTAAGAATTCTAAAAAAGTGCTTCTAGTAATAAAAATGTTTAAGTAAAATAAACTTCATGGCTGTGATGGTCTCATTTGTATGTGTACTACAACCTAAATTTCCTCATGTAGGTAATTCAATGACGAGCTCAAAGTGATTTCATGTTAAGTTCCTTTCGTTGTATCGATTTTCAATATGAACTTCCTTTATCTGCACAAGATACAAAAATAACTCGGCTAAGTTTTTTATTTATAACCGTACATACGTTTTAAAGTGCTTGACTTTAAAACGCACATACAAAACAAAATAAGGATGAAATACAGGGGTCCCTGATGACAATGAAAATCTTAATTACTTTGCGACAAGAAAAATGTGTACTTTTTAATAAAACTACATTTTTCACTTACTTCATAAATACAAATTTAGTTTAGTTAATAATGTATAGTTAAATATTAAATAATTGAAAACAGACTGAAAGCAAAATTTTCATCATGATTTTAATTTTGATATTTTTATACAAATATCTTATTATGATTCCATTTTTTCAAGGAAAAATGAACATTTTAATCTAAATCACAAATTTTACGGTAAGCATTGTTTTAACCGTAACGGATTAAATAAGACTCATACATAACACATACAGTTATACATAAATAATGAAAATATGCATTATGATCGAGACTATTTACATAACTACCTATACTAGTAGATGCCTTGTTTACCAAAAGTGTTGAGGAAAAACATTACAAAATACATATGTATAGTAAGTCCATTTAAATAATTTACTTGATAGCACATTTTTAAATTTTATTATCATGATTGTCAATGAAAAATTTATTACTTTAATATAAAAAATGTGTGGGCCATAGGCCATAGGTACGTAACTACATTCGTCATCTGAATAACGTACATAACCTTTGAAATTAATAAAATTTCTCTCGCGGTCGCGACATCTGCTGTGTATACTGGCTTCTGTCAAGACCTTGAACAGTAGACAAAGAACTATTGAGGATTGGCCTTACTTTCTTTTTTAACAAAATCAATGAAATCTAACGATTAGCACACATTCTTCCAGATTATAAATAACATTATAAATAATTACTTAAGCAAGTACTACCTCATTATATTTTCTTTGTTTGACGATATAATGAACTCGTTGTGTATACAGAGAGCTTCGAGTAAGGGGACAGAAAATTTTCACTTCCACTCATAAGGTAACTCAAAAACTTTATGTTATTTCTGATTCGTAAAGCGTCTTCACATAATGTCAAGTTGTATGTAAAGTGGTAGAGTACAACTACGAAGACAAACGTTTTGTGAAGTTTTATAGTCTTCAATAGTTCTTTTCTATTACGAGAAAACAAAAGAAACGTTTTATGCTTTAACAGTCGTGCTATTTTCAGGAGCTCAGCTTCTTCAAAATGTAGGTTAAAGCAATTTCTTTTCATTCCGTCTTCTAGATCTGGGGAGTTTCGTTATTTACATTTTCTACATGTAACAATCCATAGATATTTTAATTTTCCTGGTTATAAGGGGACAGGCGCTTAGGGGACCTTCTCCATAAAGTTCCCAACTTTCCATAAGTATCACCATTGATTAAGCAGCGATATATTTAACATAGATACAAATTAAAAAACGAAATGATGTATACGTAAATAATACACGAAAATTCGCAAGAATAGCATACCAAACAACCGTACCTATCTATCTACCGAAAAAACTTGTAGAGACGCTTTCCCCGCTTGGCGAGTTGCGGCCCGGTTGATAAGTGGCCTAAGGGCTCCCTCCGCGCCCCGCCGACCTACTTCCC
>DWNR01003431.1:0-11803 GCA_018250455.1 Polygonus leo | reverse complement strand
ATAAATTGCTTCACGGAGGATTATGGGGGTGGCGGTGGTACCTCCCCGGTCGAACTACATGAGTTCTACCACCTGGCTTAGTTGATTCGGACCAAATAAAAGTACCAAAGACAATTTAAGAACATCCTATTCCGCATACAAGTTTTATATATTTTGCGTAGGTAGTGATAGTTTTGCTGAGGGAGATACAATCGCTACCCTCATCTATCCAGAAGCAATTGTTTTGTTTCGGTTTTGCACTGATGGCTACACACGAAGTGAACAATTTAACTCTGTGGAGAGCAAGGCATCTGTCCTCAACAATTCAAATTTGTACTTTAGAACGATGACAAATGTGTGCAGTAGTGATCACTCACTATCAGGTGAATTGCATGCTTATATAATACCTTTGTATATTAAAAATTAATTGCCAGTCATAGGGAGTGCCGATAGAAGTGAAAACTTATGACCAAAAACAACCACAATCCCTATCTCTCAAACAATAATATGGTAAAGTGATCAACACAAGTTAACAATGCTGTTTATTGCGTAATGCTTGACGCCGTATAGCGATTTTTCTATCAGTGACTACTGCTGCGTTCTGAACTGTACTACCATGCGCCGTATCGAAGCGTGAAAGATAGAGCGCAAAAGGTGAGGTTTGGGACGCAGCTTTGTCGCTGAGCGCGTTCATTTGGTTCTTGGAACATCATATATTTCATCTGGTGAAGATATCATCATCTTCTTGATCCTCCGTGGAACGAGTTCTACCAAGTAATAAAGAGAGAATGCTAGTGTGTACACACCTTTGCGCAAATCTTTATTGCTTCTGAGTAATGCGCAATCAGAGATCTGGTGTTCGGGATACAGTGGTACATTCATTGAACACGTCACTAGTAGCATGTTGTGAGTTGTAACGTATGATTGCTTCGAATTAATGTATTATACAAATACATGTACGATATAAATAAATACCTCTGTCCAGAATGTTGAGGATCGATGAGATGATCTCTTAAAACTAAGGCATAGGACTGTTTAAACAATGTTTGAAAATAATCCTCGTTCGGGAAGTCTTCTCATTCTCACCCTAAATCTACGACGAAAAAATATGTTTTTACAGTAGAAATGGTTGCCGTTCTTAAACACCGTATAAGGTGAACATCACTGATGAAAACTCGTGGAATTTAACCGGTTAGTACGTACGTTCCACCGACCCCATCATAATCCTTGAAGCAGTTTGGAAAGACGTGGCTTTCAGCTATTCTTACAAGAGGCGACATCTTAGTCCTCAGTTGTAGCCACAAATCTGTGGTATAACGTAAGTTTAAAGTAAACATTTCATTTACTTAAAAGAAAATCGGCGTCACGAGTCGTCGAGAAACTCGCCCGAGTATCAAATTTAATATATTTAAATTTAAGCCGGCGATGCATTGGCGGTCCCTCTGGTGCTGCAAATGTCCATAGGCGGCGGTTACTACTTACCATCAGGTGGCCCGTCTACCTTAAAAAAAAATAGATTATGTGGCCTCTGTTTACTATATACTCTACGCTTAAAATCGATACATGAATACGATTGTGCGTTTAAAGTAAACACTTTATTTACTTAAAGGAAGTCGACACGCGAGCCCGCGCTCGCTCCAACAATAAATGTAAGTAAATACTTATTAATGTCAAGGTTAAACGTTCACATATAACTTTTTAGTATTACTTTTACAAGGTAGTTAAATATAGGTATGTATGTACGAAAGGTCGAGTTATTCATTTCAATTGCCGTATTCAGAACTTAGAAATTTCATTCGCTTTTCATCGTGAAACGATTTTCCTTTTACCTTCGCTCGTCAAGGTAGCTATGTCTTATGTCCTATTTGAATAGCTTGACTTTACGAACATTTGTCAAGGACTGACAACAAAAAGACAAGTAATAAGAAGTTCTAGTGAAAACAAGTGCTGCCAGAGCTTAAAATAATAATGAAAGAAGAAAGAACTCTGTGGATTGACTCAAGTGGCAACTCTTATTTCTAACCTTACCTGTACAAGTTTAGGTATTTCTAGACTTTAAAAGATATATAAAAATATATCTCGTGTTCAGGTCTCTGAGATGTAATAGAGATCTAATAGTTAGATATAAAAAAATATCTGCTCTTAACGGATTTTAAACATTGTATATAGTTATATGATACTCGAATGCAAAAGGGATATATTTTTTATCGTCTTATGGTAGCAAACGTACCTGTAGTCCATCTGATGGTAAGTGGCCACTGCCGCCCATGGACGTTAGTGATCATCCCCGAGTACGAATAAATCGTACTTGAGATTGACCACAGATGTGTTGCTACTCTTGAGGACTAAGATGTTTGCCTCGCGTTTAAGTATAGCCGGCAACCACGCCTCTCCAAACCGAAACACAGTAAATTGCTTCACGAAGGATTATAAGGGTACCACCACCCCGGTTGAACTACATGAGTTCTACCACCTGGCAAATGGCACCTGGATAATGTTGAACATAAGTTACATATTCTAGATACACTACCCAAATTAAAAACTGTATTTATTAAATTAAGCAACAGAAACGAATCAACATTCAAACAAAATTAATTGCAATGTTGCGATACTTTATTTTTCGTTCAAAGGTGAGACAGGCAGTAAAATTTAATTCTCATTCATCGATGCGAAATTTAAATGTTTTCAGGTCAAGGTGTGTGGGTTAAATACAGGTTTTACCACTTTTACTCGTAAAAACATGTTCGGGTTAACGCCCTGCGGCGTAGACTTCTCGTTTTCTGATAGTCTTGTTTATCTATTACCTTCTCTAGTTCTCTATCGTTTCTTCTCTCTCATCTACAAAATCCTTTTACTAAGTCTACAAAGTGTTTGTCCTGAGTACTCAGATTATTTGCAATAATTGCCTTACAAATTATCTGTAGCCATTTTGGTTCTGACATCACCAAGTGGGAAAGTTATGGTGCAAATTATGCTTTTATGATCTGATTTATACTTTTCAATCAGTTACGTAAATGATTTGCGTAGAAAGTACCTTATTTGTAGATCTTGTCATTTTGCGGTTAAATACATACGTGGCGAAATGCTAGTAAGTTGAATACCGTTAGTGGATTCGATTTCATGCTTTCACCATTGTTTTCCGTTACCGTGACATTCTTGGGGGGCTATTAGTTCTGCGTTGTTTGTTATCAGAGTTTTACTAACATTAAACATGTACAATTACAGAAAAAATGTTCAGTGCCTACTTGATTACATTGTAGTGATTTTGTTTGTTGCAAAAAATATTATTTATATTTATGGATGTAGTTTCATAGTATCCATAGCAATTACATTAAAATCAAAGAAGTAATTAAGAATACAAGAAACCTTGCTTCAATAATTACGTGTAATGATAATAAATTTAGGGAAATCATCCTAAAAATAACATATTCCGCTCACACCATCTAAGATTTACGAGGGCGTCCGAAAGCCCTAAAACTGCCCAAAGTGCCAATGTTACTGGGACTCGGAGCTGCTTTCCGCTTAATTACCGCAATCGTCGCGGAACGAGGCTGGGGAAAACGAGCAAAGTGGAAAATGTTCGGGTTTCATTCAGCCTTTGTCTATTTTGCCACAATTTCATCCGATTTAGGACGATTAATCGGTAAGGCCAAGTTTGCGACTTGCAATAGAGTGATTGCTGACAATTCTAAATAGATTCTAGAATTGTTTAATCGTGTGTTGTATGGCGATTATATCTTAGACATGTAAAAAGACGAGATGAAAATATAAACCCCCAAATTAATACTAATAATCAAATTTCGAAATAGCTCCTTCAGGGAACGATTAAAAAATCCGTCACCAAAACTCATTTTTATGCAAGGGTGATACATTCAAAACCAATATATGTCTTTAGCAAACAATTAATGAGAGATTTCAACTGATAATTGATCACGATCAAATAACTACGTAAAAACCCATTAAGCACCGAAAAATCTCATCCAAAATTGGATTCGCTCGACCCATATACAGTATCTTTTGGCAGTAACGTATCGCTTCTTATGTGCCCAACGGCTGCCAAAATACGTACTGAAGCTTTACGGGATTAAGTTGTATCTCTAGATATAGGAAGTGCCATGTAAACGGTTCAAAAATATCTTTCATCACACGCGAGAGGACGGACGAAGTAGTATTAACGTTATATCATAACGCTTACGGCTCGAAACGCTCAGCTGTAATGGATACAGCAAAAAATGTTCCAGCCAGAAAATATTATCTTGCGCTAAAAATACTGCTATGTTTATGTACTACTAGGGAAGAATTACGACTTAGCCAAGTTGGTGCTTATTAAGTTGCTAGCTTTCGTTCGTAACTTCATTTTTGTGGTTTTGTTCTATAGAATTTGTAATTATCTATCTCCTTAGAATTGTCAGTGGTAAAGAATATTTTGCTTATTTCTCTGACTTTATCTATATGCCTTACAGACAACATTTTACCGTTATTGAATAATAAATAACTTTCAATTAAATTTATTCCTTAATAAATCAGGTAAATTTAATTATTAATCAACAGACCTTTTACACAGATATAGATTTAATTTTTCGATGTTCAAATCTCGTGTAATTCTCAGTATACCTTTTTAGATCTTCAAAATATAACTATTTTTTCTCATGAATGAAATCTTACAATTAAAAAGCCTTAAGTTCTTAAGGACGATACGCATTAGTTCAGGCAATTGCTTTTGAAGTCACCGAACCAAAGAAAAATAGCGTGTCATAACTTAGGAACATGATACCAAGTTATCTTGAGTGTGACAGCGAAAATATTGGACTAAAAATAAATTTCGCGAAGACCTTCTCGGGCAGACAGGAATCGTATAATGCTTACAAAATTACGTTGTTGTAAGGTAGGTCGTTACGTAACACTCGGGGCGGCTCCCGGGCTTACTCGAAAGCTGGCCTGATTGTACGTGCTCTTAATTATCCATCTGTATCTATTTTAATGGCGGGTATGTCACGTTTGTCTCTCGGGACCGAAAGTTGCATATGTGCTTGTTGTGGAATAATTAACATTAGTATCTTATAATTCTATCCTTCTTGGAAAAGCCTAGTGGTGAGGTAGACGGGTCATCTGACAGTGAGTCACTATCGCCATTGGATATTTGCAATATCTGAGTCGTCAATGCATCGCCTGAAATCTGTCCTTGGTCTCTTATTTTATGCGAACGCGTTTCAAAATTATTTATTTTAATTAATTTATTTATAACGCCATGTTTTGTTTAAACCGTATTTAGCTTCTTCCAGTTTAAAATCCAGTAACAAATCTATAAGAAAATTATATCCCGTTCTAAAGGACATATTGGTATATCCATATAAAAGTAAATATATATTTACTACAGAGAGAACCACTAACAAAACTACGAAACCAAAAAAAATACAATTTAATTCAAAAGCTGCATTTATAAGTTATAAAAATTTCATAAAATTAAATTTTTATAACCGGGACCAATAGTTTTCATAAATGCAATTTCGAAATATCTAAAACTACAAAAACTACGTTGATACTTTTCCTCGCCTTTTCATTTCATTCTATTAACTTTCGAACCAGCTTTAGTATTTGTGCCAAATCTGGAATATCGAACAGTTATTTTATATTAAAGCACATTTAAGAACGTTCTACTTTAGATATACCACTACATTAATACTTCAGCTTTTCTGGTAGTAGTCGGCTCTAATTGACGTTAAGAAGTACTAGGGCGTCAAGGCTTGCGTAGAGGGTTGTAGGAAGTGCATGAGTAGTCGAGTTAACCTTGATGCAGCAGCTGAACCAGCCGCGTCTGCCCGGGCCGACGTTCGATTTTCACTTGGAGCATCAGCGCGCCCCTCTCACCCGGGTGGGCGTGGTCTGCGGGCCGGTCAATAGCACGGCATCGTGCTTCTCGCTCGCGCCGCACCAGAGCGCATATCCCCGTCCCCGTCCCCCCGGGGATGATTGAAACGTCTGATGCCGCAGGCGCCCCGCGCGCCCCCTCGCCAAGGACGTTCAGTGAATCCGTCCCTCTCTGCCGCGATAGCACGTGTCCCCGTTACTATTTCATAATATAATGTGTGCCCCCCTGGTACCGCGCGAAAATTCACAACCAATTATGACTCAAGTGCCTGACGAATTAGGTGACAAATTTGTTGCGTGAAAGGATTCCAAAGTCGCTTTTAGCGATGTACGCGGTGCTACGCTTTAGTGGACAATTAGGTGCCCGTGTAAAGTGATATGGAGATAAGAGGCGTTACAGCGAGCATCGGCACTTCTTCGAATTTTCCGTCCTTTATACTCTCTCGTCTTGTAACTGCTGTTGTAACTTCAGGTATGCCCATCATTTTGCTTCCGAAACATAGACACCGAAATTTAAATCCAGATTATTTAAGACAGAAATAACAATTTCTTTCTCATTTATTCCACGATTTATCATTCAAATAGCGTTTACTATAATTTTATAACCATACTATTGTGTGCTTGTATGGATTCGTTCCAAATTATCGTACTTCAAATTGGTTACATCACAACTGACATACTTTTTTACTGTAAACGCTTTAATAGCTTTATATCCAAAGAATCCTAATCCAATCAAGTTACGACAGCTCATACGTTATTGTAATCGATTACCTTTTATTCATTCGATTCGGCAAAATTATCGTTGTTAAGAATAAGAGTTTCTCGTGTCTCGGTGTGCCGAGATAGAAACTGCCTATACTACCGTATCCGTAAGTCCGTGCAACGAGATGCCTATATTAAATAAAAAATGCTTTCATGACTGTATTAGTATCACTAACTATCAAAATTAAGTAAAATTAGATTTTTTCTAGAAAATAATTATTTTATAAAAATTTTGTAAGACAGATTGTACATAATATACATTTTTACTAGATGTGTAATGATAATAAAAATTAGGTGTGTCTAAAATCTAGTTACAATGTTAACAAAAAATATTCTATTAAAAAAATCAATTGACCTCCATAAGAAGAAATTAATATTCGCCGATCGCAAATAGTCTGAGATTTTAATTTCCGGTCCTCACTAAATCGGGATCTAGGAGGGAGGAGGCCATAGATATTTTCATCCAGATTGTATGTTGCCCTAGTTTCTTCACGAAATTGCCATGGTGAAAATATAGTCACAGCAAAAATGTCGCTGCAGAATCATTATATTTCCATAGACGCCGCCCGGGCGACGCCGGTTGTCTAGACGCGTAATAGTTATAGGTACCACGAGCCAAGTAAGGCGGGTATGCTGGTGAAGTGACTCACACGAATTCGTCTTGCCATCGATCGTCTCTCGCCGAGGTCAGAGTAATCGAATACGGCCTATTGTTTGCTCTGACATGCCAGATATCTGACACAGAACTACACTTTTCTGATTTATTGATTTAGACGTTTCCCTACGCTCGGACCTGCCTTTTCAACTTCGTAAGTATTATTCGGTTTTATTGCATCGACATCTGTAACTTCAAGTTCGTCTATGGTTTAATAATCATGTATAATTAGATCGTAAACTTATGGAAATTCTTTCTCATAAAATTTTCTATGAGTTTCATTTTTGATACTTTGCTCTGAATTTCTTTCTCGCTCTCAGCTACAATATTAAAAAGATTTAAGGGTAACATACGAATTGATGTTACCATCGATCGTATCTCACGTCGAGGTCACAGTAATCCAATACGGCGTATTGTTTGCTTTGACATGCTAAGATATTTGATACAAGACGAGAAATGTCACGTCCCTTAATGTATTGAAACGGATTATTTGTGAGTCTTAGTATTGTACAAAGTTGTGCTTCACTTGATTTATATCTTTTAGCATATCGCTTTGTATATTTAAGCATTTTCTACTTATCGTGTAACCAACTTTGTTGAAATAAAGTATGTATTGTATGAGTGTTCAAAGAATGGAAGAATGTAGGTGGTAGGATATGCATAGCTCGACCGAGGAGGTGGTACCACGGAGACTACGGTTGGCTGTTACTCGCTTAGATCGCTAAAAAATCATTATTAGAGTATATATGTATGTGGAAATACATACTTTCAACTGCAAAAAATGCCCCCCTCTATTAGAGACTTCACGTTTTGGTGTGTCAGATTTATCAGCTTGTACACCATCGAGATATAGTTGAAAATTATCATGTGTTTTAAAATCAATACCTATGCACGCTGGGGCTTTAATTATCACTCATACGAATATAAATAGAAAGCAGGCTTGCGGTTTACGAGTCAGTGGTTCTCAGCTTCAACTCGATATTGAACTGGAAAATTATGTAGCTATCGAGCTTCGAGTAGCGGGTTTTAATGTTGGAGGGTTTTGCTTTGCTTTTAGTATTGGAGAAAATATAACTGAAAATTACTGCGTCAAAAGTTAAAAGTTGTACAGCGTTTACGTTATTTTCTCCGTTTCGAAAATCGTACGTACATCTCAAATTATCTCGCTTGCCTTTTACGAGTAATAATTAGTATTCTTAGTCAGTGATTTAGTTATTCGCTACAACTATTTTTTATTATCAAAAGGCTTGTCTTAGATAGCAGTCTCATCTGATAGTAAGTCAAATGTTAGTATTTAACACGCTTGCATAAAAAATCTCATTTTACTGTTATCTGTATGGAAAAAAGACTTGTGTAGCGAGTTCCTATTATTATTGATCGTTTAATTCCTCATCAATGTCTTAGTAACTAGTGCATCACAATTTAAGTCAACGTCTGAATACCCTTAATTTTGTAATTCCGTCATGCTATTGTTTCTTTTGTTTTATGATTTTATATGACGTCAATAAGAACATAACGTAATTAAGTATCAATGATGCAAGTAAGTAATAATTATGGTGTTTAAGTTCTCATTAACTCCTCAAGTAATTACTGACTGAATCATTTGCTGTAATAAATTCTAGGCATAATTTTTCAATTTATGTATACATATAATATCTATTTTAATCCTGTCTTTTCAGTATCACGTCATACTCATACCTTTTGGTTATCATAAGTTTATCTATTATAAAGAAACAATATATCGCTTTCCAAACAATATTTTGGGGCTTATAAATTTCCTATAGTCCAGTTCCTACAAAGAAAGTTTCGGTGTAGTTCCCGCAATTATTGTATTTTATTGTACAGGTGTAGTTGCCGACCATTCTTGATAGCGAATATTTCAGACATCACGGGCAGCTCTACCGACCTCAGATATGAGATTAATCGTATTTAGGGTTGATTACAATCGCAATCACGCTCGCTTGTTATCTGCATAAAAAATCTTGTAGACTTCAATGACATCCACGCGAATAATGCGCGACTAGAATGATAAGTCAGGAATAAATATGCCGTCTGTTTTGCTTCAACCGGTTGTTAAGATTCTGACAAAGTTGTCAGTGATGACGTGATGGCACATAAATGTTACACACATTACGTCATCTGTAGGCGATTCTCGTGTCGCTTCTGCATGCAAAGTAGTGGAATAATTTATTGGACAGTATAAAGGCAACAAACGAGACAGCACTCCACCTAATGGGAAATCGTCACTGCCGCCCATGGACATTAGTAATCAAACCCAAATATGAACGGATCGTACCTAAAGATCACCACGGATGTGTTGCTATGCCAGAGGACTTTTTTTATTGTGTAAAGGTAGCAAACGAGCATGCAGTCTACCTGATGGTAAGTGGCCACTGCCGCCCATAGACGTCAGTAATCATCCACAAGTACAATTAAGTCATATCTAAGTTTGATCACAGATGCGTTGCTAACCCCTTGAGGACAAAGATGTTCGCCTCATATATAAATATACCCGGCAACCACGTCTCTCCAAACCGAAACACAAGAATTGCTTCGCGGAGGATTATGAGTGGAGGATTATGTTAACATACATGACATTTTGCGAATTATACGAAACGCGACCCACGATTTCAGATGGAATTGTCAAATTGAGTGATTATTTTGGATTTAGCATTTTCGACTTTGATTGACGAGGTTTTGATTGCGCTTTGGATTGAACGGAGTTCGACAATTATTGAATGATGTATTTATATCGTGTTGATTGGGTTAAGAATTGTTATATCTTTTTGTTAAGTATAGTCTAAAGAGATTTACTTAAGAAGAATTCTTTAGGATCAAACTTGACTTCAGCTTTTTGCTAGCTGTATATAGTAAGTGAAACATGTAGAAAAAAATACCTTCTTCTGTATATCTACTTCTGTACTGCATCTTCTGTATTTTTTCTAGCTCTTTTTTGTCTATCATATATCGGGATAAAAAGATCATTGAAAAACTCCGATCACTCCTTGCAAAGAAACTGTTTGAAATAACTTGAAAATCAAATAAGATAAAGAAAGAAATCTGAAGTTGGGAGAAGGCTCTCAAATTGCACTTATGCAACATAGATGATTATGCTGATGCCTTAAATTCTTCTCATTCTAATATAACTAATTATATTATATCCCAACCAACATTTTTTTTATTTCTTTAAAAAAAGTATGTATGCAGCTGACATGCGGTAGTATTGAAACGTTCTAAACTTCGATAGAAATAAAATATTGCGGAGTAGGATATTTATAAACGTTAATTTCAACTGGAATAGAGAACTTTACATTAAACTCGTTTTATATTTTTCCGACAGATATAAAAATTATTACTTTATAATGTATATTCATCTCTCGCGTGCAATACCTTATAGATGTAGGTATGTTTGTCTCTTATTCTCCGTTTCATCGACTTTCAAATCACAATGTATTTGAAGAGCTAACTCAACTTACCAGTTGCCATACTATCATTGAACTGCGGCATATAATTTGTAATATAATTATGTCCATATCTCGCATGCTATACCTTATAGATGTGTGTTTGTCTCTTTTCTCCGTTTCATTGAGTTCCAAATCACAACTTACAAACATATGTACAAGCTATACGATCATTGAACTGCAACATTAATGTAAACGGCAGCTATTACGCAATTTGTGATGCGATGTTCGGTTATCTCGCGCGCACACTGCTCGCTACGCACCCGATATGCGGGCTCGCTTATGTATATAGCGCGTAATGTATGTCGAATGCTTTTGTTAGTAATGAGGAGTTGGTGACGTGGTAATGGTGTATGTTATAGGATAGTAGTTGGAGTAGGGGTGTAATTTTAAGGCATGATTTGGGGTTCGAACTCTATATGAAATCAATTTAACGTGAAATCAGCGCTTGTGTCATTTAATAGTTAAAAATGTAACTATTTTTTTGTTAAAATCATACCTTTAAAAACTATACAAAAAACAATAAAAAAATCTAATTTAATTAATTCACATGTTGTGCTACTTTTGGATACATATATACATACTTTGGATAATATATATAGATTTAATTCTAGTAAATTAAAATACTTATGAAAATATATTTTTTATTGTGACAGAATCGTAAGTGAATATAATCATAGTTACTATTTAAACCATTTTACAGCTTCATATAAATTGAGTCTATAAGTATACGTCACAGAAACGTGAGTATATATAGAGCAGTAGGTACGTATGTATGTATGTAATGTGTATTTTTAAATCAGACACCGTTCTGTTGTACCGTGAAGTCATCAAATAAGTCATGCGTTGGGAACAATCATCCGCGTGAATCATTTCCTAGTTCCTATGGTGTTATGCTATAGGTATATTTATATATTTTAATACAATACTAGCTTTTACCCGCGGCTTCGCTCGCGTTTTTAATTAATAAAAGTATTCTATGTCCTTATTAACACCTCTTGGAATGTGAATTTGGACATATTGAAAATGTTGCAAAATCATTTTTTTTACATCGTCTGAGTCGAAATGTCAAAAACTC
>DWNR01003430.1:0-11805 GCA_018250455.1 Polygonus leo | reverse complement strand
ATTCAGCACTCACACATCAAGCTTCAAGATCACGCTGTGAGGTATGCTGCTCACATACCAAGCACCATGACCCCGCTGTGAGGTATGTTGTTCACGTACGTAGCGCCATGACCCAAGTCTAAGGTACTCGCTCATATAACAAGAAACAATAGTGAAGGCCTCCCGGTAGTACTATTGTAGCGACCGTAAAATGGCCGAGGCGCGCGGTACTTTGCCCGAACAGAACACTCATTTTGATAAAACAATTTAATTATTTACACGTGTTCTTGAATGATATATCGACCCATGGCGATTTAGCAAAGTATACTAAATATATGACAAGTAATTTGACATATATATCTTCAACTGAATGACCGTTATCAACTGTCAAAGTTCGGAAGTACCTGTAGGAAGACCCTATATAATCAATCAATCGTCAATAAATAATTATTTAGATGCAATAAAAATCTATGTCTTTCTTTTTTCATCAGAATCAACGCAATCTTGAGATTCCAAGTAATGTGGAAACTTCGATATCAAGTGTGGCCACGAATGGAAGAAGGTGCTTCCATGACTTTCAAAGTCCCTCCTCCGGGTATAGAATTCACTTTGCCATCACCGAAGATTGGTATAGAGTCATTGGCAGTCGTCGATCCTCCGTGGAGTCCACAAGTGAAGGATAAAGACATGGAGATGACTTTGAATCAAGAAAGACATGTAAGTGTACTTTTTTCTTATAACTCAATAATTTCTTTTAAGAAGTTTTTAACTTAATGTAGAATGAAAACGGCATCTATCATCGCAATAAAAGTCATAAAATGGGGAATAATATAGTTAACGCACTTTGCTATCGATGGTAATTAAAGTCAAGTCAAGTCTCCTCTCCGCGTTAGGAGGAATTATGATATAATGTAGATTTGTCTGTATTGCAGTGACATAAATTGTCACTATTCGGAAGATTGCAGTAATGCTGCTAGTATAATCGAAAATTATGTACATCTGTAAGTAGAGGCGGAACGGCGTTATTATTTTTTGTTAGGTTATTTTCATTTTACTATACTGTAATATATTTTTCACAGCGTTCCCTCGTAACAGCGACTAAAACCCGCAAGAAGCAACAAACGGAAGCCATCAAGCGAGCTCTGCAACAGCAGGACGACAAAAAGAAGGCGGAACGGGAGAGCTTCCTCATCACCACGATACCGATCACGCGCCAAGCGGCAAGGGAGCCGGCTCTCGATCACGCTGCTGATGATCATATTGAACGTACGTATCTCACTTACCTATCATATCTTCTAACTTAAGCATGTAGGCTTACAAGCATTTTTAAGCTACATAGTTCTAGACATATAAAATGTTACCTAGTTTTGGCCACTGCATTTTGATTGATGTGGAAAACATACGAGTATATTTACAGGATTATTTTCGTCTTAAAATCAGCGGGCAAGGCTTCCAGTCCTGTCTATTTGACGTGTATGTACGGGCGAAGTAGTTAACTTTCATCCTCACATGTATCAAAGGTTGACTTTTATCCAATAAAATTATCCAGGTGCACTAGATAAAATTATAGCTGACCATAATAGATTAAAATTGTTTAGAGTGACTTATGCATGTGGAATTAGTACTATGTGTAACTAATTCCTAAACAAAATATCACAATAATATAAAATCTTGAGTGCTCAAGTCTGCAGAAACAAATCGAATGAAATTGTATTTTGATAAACGTCTACCTTGTCTCCTTTTTCTTACTTGTTTCAAGTAATAAAGTGACCATCGTGCCTTTTCCTTTAGCTCCAGCAGACGAAGAGTTGGTAGAGGGCGTGCGTGGCTCTCACCACACACAAGTAGCATCGGCACTGTTCCCCTCGGTACTGTGCTCCGCTGTGGCCGAGATCATATCGTTGTTAGATGACGCTGCAGTGTCAAAAGAAGGCTGTTCGGTGTATGAAGTTGCTTATCAGGTGACTGACTTCATTTATACCAAATATAGACTAGGCTTGTGACTACACCATAACTAGGACGTACATCATACTTTAGTATGATATTTTGTTCTTAACGATTTTCATTTTCTATTAATATAAAATATCTAACAATATAAAAAAACTACAAGTAAATAATAATTGCCCAGTAATACAATGTTCATCCACATATCTAGGCGATTCATTCATGTAAGCCATTTTTTGGGTAGACAAGATATGTGTTTATAAATTGATACTATTTTTAATACAATATTTTTTTTAATTACATAAAACAATCTTAGGTAATTATTAATTAATTAGATAGATGCATATCAAGCACATTTGAAGATTCTGATACTCGGTATAAATATTGGCACAGCAAACTTAGTATGATCATAAATGGCACTTATGATTTATTACTTTATCGATGATATTTATATTTTTGCTCCCCCAGGTGATATGGAACTGTCTAGTGGAGGACTCAGCTCTGTTCCTCCGGCATGTACTAGAACGGTTAACACGCGACCACCAGGACGAGATGTTCAAGTTACTGCGCCACCTTATTCGCTTCATACCGCGCTTGCCTCAACAAGCCGCCTTTGCGCTCTACAACTATATTATAGGATACGTCATGTTCTACGTGCGAACACCTCATGAAGATGGCCAGAGACTCATTGGTGCTGCCTTGTCTATTCTGTGGATGGTAAGAGCTTTCTATATTAATGATGGCATTGAAATTCAATAAATTAACCTTTGATTTAAATATTTCTAAAACATATGAAATTATTAATATCACAAAAGTTACAACCTGTAAATGTAACATAATAAATAATCTATTATTACAACTTTGTATGTATTTGTATCTCGCTCGCACATCATTGAGGAGAATTAGGGGAAGGCAAACTGAAAAGTACAGAGAAACTGTGCCATTAATAATACTAACTGCCATAATATTAACTTTTTATTTCATTTTATTTGTAACTTAATTTATTTACTAACATACAGTTTATGCCACTACATCATTCGTAACATTTAGGTGGTCCATAGCGTGCATGGTATAATGTTCAAAGATCTGAAACAAATCCTTCGCAAAGAGCAATGTGATGCATCTATTTTGCTTACTGCTAACGTACCCGCTGCTAAGAAGATTATTGTCCATGGACCATGTAAGAATCTTAACACTGTAGTAAAAATTATAATGTAAAATAATAAATAAAGTAGAAATAAAATTAAAAGATGAACTGAAAAATAACACGGATAATATTGACTTTATAGCTGATAACGAAGGGAGTATACCTTCACAATTTCCTGTTCAAGAAGATACGCAGTTTTGTCAGATATTTAGAGAGTCGTTGGATTTCTTTGGTATTCCAGAAAGTTCACATGATGAGTATTTCTTAGTTGACTTCAAGACACGTGAGTTATATACCAATTCTTACCTTATAATTATTTTATCGTTTTCTAGCATCTATAGAACTGTTTAAAACCTTTTTTATCATCTGTTTCTGTGTTAATATATTACAACTACAAAATCTATGCATCTGCTTTTATTAGTTATCTCGCTATATCATTAATGAGTTCAATAGTCAATAAGGCAGTTGTATATTATATTATTCATATGTCTAATTTTAGGTCAAATTCACAATCCTCAAAACTATGTGCGTGATCACTACTTTTTCAAACGTTCGCAATACCCACAACTGGGATTGGTCCATATGGAACCAGAAGAAGCCTTCCAAAAATTACAACAACAGGAGCTTTTGCAGAAATTTGTCGAGATCGGCAAAGTATTGCTCACATGGGCGATTCTTAAAAATGTTGATATGGTAAGATTACATTAAAGATGTCGTTTTAGTCTTGTTCTATTTCCAGATTTTACTATACATTGCCCAAAAGATTGATAATTTCACGGCATCCTTTTTGTTGATAACGCAATTCATGAAAGAAAATCTTAACAATGTTTTAGGTTGTACAAAGAGTGGTGTTCCTTCATGATGAACTGATGAAGCTTCCTTCATTTCCACGAAAAGCGCTAGAAGCTGATCTAGCTTTGTACAGTCGCGGCCCACTAGGTTCCACCTTACTAGGGTTGGATGTGCTCCACAAGTTTATGTAAGTATATATAACGAAGTAATACTTCGAGGAGTTTCTCAGGGTAGAATTTTAAACCCATTTTAATGTATTAACTTAGGTTAAATACAAAACAGACAAATAGTTACTATTCGTGATTATGTCAAAATAAATATGTATATCTTTTAGGTGGGTTCGCTTAATAGCTCGTATGTTTGAGGCTATGGCGGGAAACTTCACGTCTTCGAGGGACATACATTTGTTTTTAAACGTACTTAATGGAGCTTTGATGTTGCACAGCGAAGATTCTCTTATCCTGCGATACGTGATAGCCACTTATGTGAATGCGGCATTCAATTTTAAAAGCATTTTCTCCACTAATGGGTAAGTTATTATTTTGTTTAAATATATCTTAGTATATATACTTATCTGTGTTTGTAAGTAATGCAATTTATTGTCGAACAAGTTACATAGATTTACGTAATTAATTTATATTTTTATGACTGAAAAACAAATTTGAAAGTCTGAATCACGAGAGAGGAAAAAGTAAGCAGGACCATTGTTATTATTATATTAAATATTTTTTGTCTCCTTTCTAAGATAATAGCCAAAAAGTTTCCGTCTGCATTTTAATATGTTGATATAACTTACTTTTTAGCTACTTGCTGATAATGCCAACACTTCTGCAAATCTACTCTAACTTCCAAACCAACAAGTTAGTGACGACAACCATAGAGTACGCTGTAAAACAATTCTACTTGCTCAATCGGAAGCCCTTCATTCTACAAATGTTTGGTTCAGTATCGGCGATATTAGATACTGATGAGGAAAACCCTTTTGGAGATGCTAGTAAAGTAAGTCGCCATTTTCAATGATCAAAGTTTAGGAGCAGAACACAAACACTCAGATTCTTGTAATACAACAGCCACTGACGCTACTAATGCCGTATTTTCATTGAACCCCTATCGAGATCGTATTTTTTACTATTACAGCAAAATACCGCACACAACCGAAATATAACCTCAATAGGGTAACGATTGCACGATATTCATACTGACACATAAATTAGTACAATTAAAGCCGTGAAATATAGTTCCCTACGATTAATAAAATTGTTGGTTGCAGGTGCAATCCAGCTGTTTATTTAACCTGCTACTAAGCTTGGAGACTCCGTCACCGGATCCTCTCCACATAGCTGAGCTGATCAAGGAAGAGAAACCACTCAAACCCATTGACTTCTGCTATCGAGACGAAGAGGAAATGGTAAATGTGCTGGACTGCATCAGCCTCTGTGTGATGGTGGTTTCGTACTCCGCAGAGAGTATGCGTGGATATCAGATGCTTGTGAGTAATACATAAAATAAATATGCATAATATCTAATATTACGGTAGTATACGGCTGCTGTAGTAGATGCTTATGAAGTAATAAATTATAATGAGAAAGATCATATAAGAATAAACAAAGCAACCAAATTTTGTTAAGCTATCAAAACCTAAGGTAACAAGCAACATGACTTTAATATAATAAAATTCTAAATATCCGATAAAAGAATTTGAATTGCAAATTATTGAAAACATATTTTCTAAATACTCATAATTGGTTTATTTCAGATAATTCTAGAAGCCATACTCCCATGCTACGTGAAACAAATTGAATTGCCAACATACAACAGAGAGGGGAAGACTGAAAAGGAAATAATTCAGCAGTTGGCTATCGCTATTAAAACTCTTGTTAATAATTGCGAGGGATTGTCCAAGTACGTATTTGTACTCCTGCCATTAGACTGTAACTAAACCTCGCTTGTAAATATTATTCTTTTTGATGTTAAACATGCCATGCAATCAGTGACACCATTTGTCCACGTAGCGGTGCTCCGTCAGCCGCTCTCCCAAAAGATACAACATTAATGTAACATACCCAAATAGTTGATGTAATGGGGATGTTAAATAGATGGGTGTGGTAGTGTTGCGAGTGTGCTAATGCTAATGGGTACAGATAATTTTTTTTCATTTTTGTATTAAATTTACATTTACTCTCTCTGTTTTTTTTCTGTACAAAATGGTGTAAATGCTTCGCATCTGCCGGGCGTCCCACGACTCGACTCGCCTTTTATCTCCAGATCATACAACGGTCCGTACCGCACATCGCCGGAGCACAAGGGCTCATCGCAGCGAGGCGGTGGGGCGCGCACTGCGTTCTTACCATTGGAGTTGTTGGACGACGAGTCGCACTCGCGGTACGTGAGCGACCACGCGCGCGTGCCGCCCGTCACTGACTACGCTGCGCCCGAGGACTCGGAGGTATGTTTGTTGTGTATTTTTACCTGATGTAAGAACGCTACGAGATATCATTCTAGTTGTAGCATATTCATACCTTTTTCAAGACTAGCACAGTAAAAAGCGATCAAAAGTAGCTGTGACGAAAATCAATGTAAATTATATAGGTATGCAATAATTACAAAAAATATTAATGTGTATACAATAGTAATGCAAATACGGATACGCTAGAAAGCAATTTCTAGTAGATCTGAAAAAATCAGACAAAAAAAGTCGTATCAAGTCATTTAATTTAGTCACTCACATGACTGATAAAACAATGTTAATAATTAAGTAGTTACGAAATACATTTACTGCAAAATGTTATATGAATCATCAGTACCTAAGTTATACAAATCTTACTTATATATTTTTTGTTGATCACAACAGCTAGTCCGAGCAGAGTATCGCCGTCCGCGTGACGTGTTGCTGTCGCTAGTGGGAGACTTCATAGGGCGGGCTTCGTCGCGTTTACTGGAAATCAACGGCTCTAAGGGCAGCGGTGGTAGTGAGGGCAAACCTGTGGAACTGCTTGATTGTAAATCACACGCGGTAAAGATCTATCTATTTGAAATTACAATATAATTATAACATTGTGAAGTTTTTAGGAATAGTACAAAAGGTTAATATTTTTCAATCGCTGTCGCTTGTTAACCAAAAATTGGCTTCTTCGCAACAGTAATAATTTGAGAATTTTAATAGTCAATTTAAAGTGTTCCTGATAAATATACATTCTAGAAATAATTTTATGTTTATGTTCACACTCGTATTATTTAATAATTTTGGCATAGTTATATAAAATGTAATTTTATGGTCTTCTTTCATTACAGCGACTTGCAGAAATAGCCCATTCTCTCCTAAAAGTGTCACCATATGACCCGGAGTCCATGGGTTGTCGTGGTCTGCAGCGCTACATGACGTTAGTGCTGCCCGCGGGCGATTGGGCCGACGATGCTTTGAGACCAGCTCTCATCATGATCTTGAGACGGCTCGATAAGGTTTTCCTTAAAATTGCCAAAAAGCCCAGCATTCGCGTAAGTATAATTTATTTTGTTCTTGCATTGCGTCATGCCTCATCTAATCAATTGATTATACATATTAAAAATAGTTTTTACGAATGTGTAGTTGCTGTTGGCCCTACTGGTCTTTACAGCTACACAGAGCGTCTATGGCAATCCAACTAACGGTTCAGCTGGGAAAGAAGATCTAGGCTAGAAAAAAAATGTTGGCTAAATTTTAGATTTAGTTCGCAGGTGTAGACATATGTTTCTTATAAATGTATCATATTTACCATCAATAATTTATAAGTATATCTTATTGACAATAAGTGTTTAATTTTAAATATATTCTGCAACATTAATATTCTAGAGAAATACTGACTGGGATTCAGCGGCCGTGCTTTTAAAAGGTGTGTACGAGACTATGATCCGTTGCCCGTATATCATGCACTGGCAACAAGTGAAAACATTGTTGAATACAGTACAGGTATGTTTGATATCACTTATTTAATTTTTTAATAATTTTGTGTCATTAAAAATAATTTTGTTAAAATATGTTTTAAATTAATTTATTTTTTCGATGTATGAGCCATGGTTTATGACCCACTGTTAGTTATTTATCGATGATCTTAAATATCTTCTTTGTTTTTTTAACAATACATTTTCAGGCGTTAATAGTGTCAGATAACAATAGCGGAGAGAACTTGTCTTCGGCAACGGCCGCGTTGATGTCGCAGCCGCCGCCCACGCACTTCTGTAGCACTGTCGTGCGTTTGATTGCCTTGCAAGTTATAAATACAGGGGTAAGTGTAAAACCACTCTTTTATGTATTCTAGATTATTCATTCATCTTCATCTTTTATGTACTCTTTTATGTAACATTATTGCAAGTTGCATCATGAACAATATATTTTTTTATTTTTAATTTTCATATGATAGTCATTACATTTTATGATTAAAAACTCTTCAACCATGAGGTCTAGGTTCAACTACACCGGCTTGTTAGTTTAATTTCAATGACTATTAAACATTTATTTCGAGATCTTACATTTTCAACATCGTTATACAATTCTTACAGGACAGTTATTCCTTGGAACAAATGTGTGGAGGAAGTGCAATTTTTCCCACTGCAGAAAAGACAGAAAATATGTTGCTGAACTTGTTCATGCCTTTATGTCTTCGTGTGGGGAGTGGTAGAAAAGGTATAAAATAGATTTTTAAAAATACGTATTTAAGCTTTCAAGTTGTATGTTTTTTTTTAATACATTAAAGAATAGTCGTATAAACTACTCGTATACTGTACATTATGACGGAGATTAGATTGTTGTCAACCAAAATGAAATGATGATTAACAACTGATTGTTGTCAAGCAGTTGTTAACTCTCATTTCATTTTCAAATGCGGTCGTTGCTATTCTTTTGTCGGTTAGGTGTTATAAACTAATTTTAACTCTGTTTACTTAGTGCGGCGCTGCCGCCACATCCAATTCCATCGCACAGGAATTGATTATTATTTGTTTGCATCTTGAATGAAAAAGTGTAGTTATCTGATACACTTAATTCTTCAAGGGTGTCAACAGATGGTCAACCTCAAGCAGGACTTTAACACTATCAGAGGTTACATTGGCAATGATTTCTTACCACTTGCGAAAGGGTGAGAAGTGGTCCTATTCAATCAATAAACGGATATATTGATATGCATGTCGTGTCGTCCCATCTCACACCGTACATCGTATCCCCAGACGTGCCGCCGCTGCGTCAGTCGGACGTGTCGTACGTGGTGTCGGTGGTGCTGAGCGCGCTGTGCCCGCCCGCGCCCGCCGCGCAGCTGGCCGCCGTCAACGCGAAGCTGAACGCGGCGGACGCGCGCGCCAACTCGCTCACCTTCACCGGCAGCCGCGACACCAGGAACACCACGCGGCTGTCCAACCAGCTGTATCGGATCGCGTTCTTGGGTATGTGTGGGGACTGTTCGCACGCACGTATTGTGTTCATACGCAATACGCACTACTCGTTTACTTCAAGATAACTGTTACCTCCTGTTGCACACAGCATACCTCACCTGTAATTTCGTCCGTCAACCAGGCGCCATTTGAGACGCGATACATGACATAGGACGTATACTATAGCGCACGTAGTCTTTTGGAATTTAACTTGAAGAGACGTTTAACGTCACGTTTTTCCGAGCTGGCCAACCCTCCGACATCTCACTTTTGATTATCTTAAAGACAAGATTCGAACCAAGTCAAGTCTATAATTACATAAAATCAAAGCTATTATATTCCCCTACAGCAGGGAACATCCGAAGAAATCGATTCCTTGGAAATAGACATATTAATGATCACCAATGCTGCTAGGTACCATAATTATAGCGACCACCCGCAACTTGTCAAGAACATATAAATAACTTAATCTTTTCAAACTGATATACTATACTTACCATACCATTTCATAACTGAGATTTAATAAATTAAATAAACTATTATTAATTAAAATTTACCAGCACTGAAGCTAATCTGCGCGTGCTTCACGAGCGAGCTGTGCAACGAGTGGGGCCGCATCGCGCGCGCCATGCGCGAGCTGGGCCGCCGCAACGAGGCCGCCGACCATCTGTGGGACTTCCTCGAGCACCTCGTCACGTTCCGCACGCCGCTGTATGTGTTGCTGCAGCCCTTCATCGTGCATAAGGTACTGTAATAGACACGGCAATTGAGCGTTCTGAACGTGCTATAACTATTCCATAATACACGAGCTTGAGTTGTAAAAGTAAAAAAGAAACATCGGTTCAAACTCATGATACAAACTATTATTAAACTCGCAAATTTGTAGATAAAGTTATCTTGATCCGTTCAAATTTTTTGCAAATGTCTTTGCATTTCCATTTAAAACAAAAATCTATATGTGTATGAGGGTCATCTCCTTTCTTCTTCACCATCTCACCTCATGTGTGAATACTGTGAAACTATTGCACATGCTCGAACCAGCCACCACTCAGTAGCTGATATATACATATTGTCGGGGACACCTTTTGATAGTTGTGAAATGATAAAAGTTTTGGGTGAAACATCATATACACTCGAGTACACTCGCGAAATAGTATTGTTTGTTACGCGTCACGTTGTGCACTGAATGTTATTTTGCGATTGAAGTGAATGCGTGGTCAGCGATGTGCGGTCAAAGACCGTACACATATTTTATTCGGAATTCAGTAAGTTACTACTTTGATAAAAATAAAGTTTTTTCTAATTCGAAATGAGCTATCACATATTGATTCGCCTTCACGTATTAATATTATAATCGTCACATCAATATAACATAAACTCGAATAAAATTTAATTAACATTAACAATAATACCCCAATCAGTTATCCCAAACGCCGATCAGCGACCACGAGCGGCACATGCAGTTCGTGGTGCGCGAGCGCATCCGCGGGCTCAAGCTGCCCGCCGCGCGCGCTCGCGGTGCGTTACTCGCCGAGCTGGCCAAGGAGCTGCGCACCATGAGGGACACGCACGATCATTATAAGTTTGGTGAGTGGGCTACGGGTGTTGGAAATTTGTGTGAATGGATGTGTAGCGATATTTTTAGGAATGCACATAAATATGTACTCGTATAATTATGTCGTCTTGTTTAGTAAGACGGTGGTATGAAATGGAATGCAAAAGAATATTTTAAAGCTGTATGAAGGTTCCAAATAAAACAACATTTTCGTTTAACATTAATTAGTTCTTTATGCAAGTCTGAAAATAGGCCGTAGGCAAAGTTGTATATTCTCAAATGAGAAGGGCACTATCCAGATTTTTTTATTATTTAGCCCTTTTTTGTGATTTGGCATCATGGATTTTATTATTTTCTACCACCAACCTTCATTTTTTAAACGCGATTTCAGTATTTTGATTTATATAGCAAAACAATGTTTGCCAAGTCAGCTAGTATTTCCATATTAATTTACTTTTTGATTTTTACGTAATTAATTATACAATATGGTTACATACTTATACGCGAACGTTCCGTAGAACAAATAGCGGAGTCGCTGGGCGCGGGCGGCGGCAAGCGCGCATCGGAAGCCGCACGGGGCGCCGAGCGGGCGGGCGCGCACGCGCAGCACCGGCCCTCGCTCATCTCCATGCTCGTGGGCCGCGCCGCGCCGCGCACGCCCGACCACGCCGCGCAGCCGCTCGACACGCAGCGAGGTACCGCACTGTATACCGCTCCCCAGCACAGAGCGGAGTCGCTAGGCGCACGGGTGGACACACGACAGGATATCCCACGCTATACCTTCCGTATAGCGTGGGATATCCTAACGTATAAAACAAGTAACGGATTCGCTGCACTCGGAGCGAGCAGCCTCTCGATGAAACACGTTGCACGTAAACAACACTACCAGGTCTCCTCCATTCCATTCAAGTTTATTAAGCTCACATGTTACACATTCCGTGGCAGGGGCCACTTACCATCAAGTAGTCTACATTGCTCATTTGATACA
>DWNR01003429.1:0-11805 GCA_018250455.1 Polygonus leo | reverse complement strand
GCCAAATGGCACGGTTCTGACATACTTGCCTAGCTTCTTCCACTTTCATAACTCTCCTCATACAAACACGCCGATAGTGATTCTAATCTCTATCGATACGACATTACTAATAACCTAACCTAACCTAACCTGCAATTTCATTCAAACTCAATTTATTTTAATTTGATATCAGATTGAAAAGTGTTTTGAAAGATTGCAAGTGAAATAATAGCTTGTAAAAAGTATAAAATTTCCACATGCTTACAGTGGTTTTCCATAGTTTTGTAGTCATGATTTTTTTACAGGATCCTCTTTCTAAGATGACTATGTCCGTTCACATTCGTCCGTCTGTCATAGACAGAAATAGTATTAAAATATAGTTTTTAATATCTCAAGATATTTAAAGATTCTTTCATTAGGCATTAGTCGTGCCTTCTTCAGTCAAATTGATTAGTTCAATTATTTCTAGTTTTCATTGATTTATATATAATAATTTTCATTGATTATGAAACAACACTGTCACCAACGCACAGCTTTATTGCGAACACATATCTATGTACGAGTACATACATAACAGAAACACAAAAATAGAATGTTGTATCCTTAAATTTTCATACATTTTTAGAGCTCATATAATATTCTATTAGTTTTATGCGCAATCCAGCGTCGCCTGAAAAAGCTAATACAAAAATGATTGACATGTAATAAAGGCCTGTCTGTCGTACGCTTTGTTTTGTTTTGAACGAAATATTCCTACAAAGGTATATATTGTAGATATGACTGAAACTTCGGTGAAGGAAAACATCGTGAGGAAACCTGCATGCCCAAGAGATTGTAAAAAATCTCAAGGGTGTGTGAAGTCTACCAATTCGCACTTGGCCAGCGCGGTGGACTACGGCCTAAATCCTTCTCATTGTGAGTGGAGACCCGTGCCCAGCAGTGGAACATTAATGGGTTGTGATGATGATGATGACTTAAATATTTCCACTTTTACGTTCAACTTGCATCTTCACGTTTCGATTCATCTTGTATCAAACGCATGCAGCATTGACTCATAAAACGCTTCCAGCTTTTTTCTACACACGTGGGTCTCGATCAGCCTGATGCGCTGTTGTTTTAGAGAGGATTATGAAGGTGGGGGTGGTACCTCTCCGGTCAAACTATTCGTGTTCCATATGGTACCTACCACATGAAAGAAATGTGGTAGGTACCAGGTGGTACATAACGGTGGCAATACTAATTAGTATAGCACAGAAACAGAACAATTATATGCAGGTACTTAAATCACAGCTATGGGAATTTGCAACACTTTTCTGTTGATATAAAAGAAAATAATACGTTCTTTCATGGGGAGCTAAGTTGAATAAATTGGTCTTCATAATAATAAACGATAAATCGCTTAGATCAGGTGGACTACATGTTTGATGCTACTTTCAATAATAAAAATTTATTGGCAGGGACAGCCGATAGAAATGAAAACTTGTAACTTAGAATTTTAGTATAAAAATTTGAAATTTCATAATGTTTTAATAAAAATGATCTAAATCCATCTAAATTAAATATTACAAAAAAAATCTTCAATCCTCAATACGAATATTTAAAATAAATAGATACGCACATTTAAATGTCCAAAGCATGTTGATGACGCGATTCCACGCCAATTACCCTGCCCATCGTTGCTAAAGAAGTTTTCATTTCAAAAAACAGTTATTGCTGTTGAATATGTTGCAGAAAATATACAAGAAAAATAATCTGTAAGTATAAGAAGTAACTACGAAATATACACATAAACAAAATATTAAATATTTTAAGGAAAAAAACATGTTGTATTAATTAAATAATAATCAATCCTTTATATCTGGTATAGATTTGCCAAATCAATTAGTCTGATCAATTACCTGATTAGAATCAATTACCTGATTAGAAAACATTTATTTAGTATTATTTTATTGTATAAAGGTAGCCAACGAGCATGGAGTTCATTTGATGGTAAGTAGTCATAGTTGCCCATGAACCTTAGTAATCATCTCCAAGTATGAACCCAATAATAATAATGAAACAATAGTCACACGTAATTACAAAAAATACATCATGAAGGATTTACAACAGGTCACTGATTTATGTAGACACTGTAGTGCAGTTTCGGAAACAATCCAGCATATAACAGGAGGATGCAAGTCCCTTGCACAGACTGACTACCGACATCGACATGATCAAGTTGCTGCAATTATTCACCAACAATTAGCTTACAGACACAATCTTATAACACATATGATACCATATTATAAATATAAACCAGATTCTGTATTAGATAACCATAGGTATAAAATTTACTGGGACAGAACGATAATAACGGATAAGACCATTTATTTCAATAGACCCGATATTACCATCCACGATAAAATAACTAAGACAGCATATCTTATAGATATAGCCATTCCTAATTCCAACAACATACAAAATACAACATCAGAAAAGCTAAGTAAATATCAAGATTTAGCAATAGAATTAAAGACTCAATGGAAACTAGATACTGTAAAAATCATTCCAATAGTGTTATCATCAACAGGAATAATCCCGAAAACTTTAGTACAGAGTCTAGATACTTTAAAAATGCCTGTTTATACACTCCACATGATACAAAAGGCAACTATTTTAAACACATGTCGAATCGTTCGGAAATTTTTAACATCTTCTACAATATCAGCAGCAACTCTCGATATAGCCTGACCCCTTTTCATGCACTTGGCTATGGCCCGCGCATGAATTTGTAATTTGCCCTCTGTAAAAGGAGGAGAACAAAAGAATAATAATAATAATAAGTATAGCGAATGAACCCAAGTATGATTGAACTACGGTTCAATCATACTTGGGTTCATTCGCCTCGTGTAATCTTTCACACAACGTCGTGACTTTCATAGCCGTGGATCATGCCTTTCTCAACCGAAACGCAAAATTGCTTCATGGAGAATAATATTCTCCATATTATAAGGGTGGCGGTTGTACCTTCTGGGTCAAATTGAACGTGTTTTACCACCTGGCAGTATATAAATATTCATATAAAAAGAATACTACCTATTTCTATTAATTAAATACACGTGAACTCTAGACGAAGACGACTTACGTAAGTCTATTAATTCAGTTAAACACATCGCCGGTAACAACTAGCGCTTCAGTTTTAACTACCTATAAATTTTTATAACGAGCCAACTTGGACGCAAGTTTCGAGGAAGCATAAGGCCGAGTTCACACGAAATAATGATTATGTATGAAGATGGTAATTGCAAGAACTTAAATACTTATCTCCATAAAATGGTGGGGACACTACTGGTATTACTTAATGTGGAAAGGCGATAGTGACCATTTTCTTGAAGTGGCTCATCTGCCTTATCGCTTAGGCTAGGATAGATGATCAACAATTGTCGATGCAGATATAAAATGTTATCGTGCCAACGTTAATAACTCTATCATTTGAAAATTTGAAAGTTTTTTGGAAAAATATATATAATTGTCAATATTTTAATTATTGACGTTCCCGGACTCACCCCTTAAACAATAAAAACAAAAATTTGGTTGTTTGTGTGACATTCCTTAAACTAAATGAATGTCAATAATTCCGTAATATAAACTGGAAGCCTAAGAAGTCTCGTAAAGTTTGTTCTCGCCTGACGCTAATGTCGCTCTTGAATTGTGAGCGCCAGATGCAAATGATCCTGACAGTAACGGTTACGCATCATCCATCTGACTTGATTAGTCAACTTGTTTAAAACGAGAGAATAAAACTTCTTTCTTGGAAAGTTAACTCTGAGAAGTCAACTTCGGCGTAAAATAGTGGTAAAGCTTATCAATATCTAAACACACGGATCTGCTCAGACGATCATTATATCACTATATTTTATTAACCCATTGCAGGGACAATCGCAATAACTCTCTTATTGCGAATGTCCTATTTTAAATGTGTGTGTAAAGTTTGTTCTCGCCTGACGCTAATGGCGCTCTTAAATTGTGAGCGCCAGATGCAAATGACCCTAACAGAAACGGTTACGCATCATCCATCTGACTTGATTAGTCAATTTGTTTAAAACGTGGGAATAAAACTTCTTTTAAGAAAACTTACGCTTTTTAGAAAACTTACGGTGACGCTAATGTCGCTCTTGAATTACGAAGTAACGGTTACGCATCATCCATCTGACATGATTAGTCAACTTGTTTAAAACGACAGAATAAAACTTCTTTTCAGAAAATGTAGTTCTGAAAAGTTAATTCCGGGTTTTCTCAGTTCCCATAATTGTCATTATTTGATAGTTGGCCACAGACCTGCTAGCAGGATCAAAGATTTAGACAAGCAGTCGACAATGTATGTTCCACAAGGCTAAACATGCGCCCTCTGGTCATAATGCGGGTCATATCGTGATATCGCAATATGTGGCTGGTGGAGTACTACCAGGTTCTGCCAAATCAATAATCCAGAACCATTTCATTTTATCTGTTGTCCTTCATATTGCTTGAAAGTCTCGCTGGATATCAGATTATATGAAAATAGCCTCAAATAATCAAATAATTTGGCTTTGTTGCTTACTAGCTTGGAAAAATAATATAATAATAGTAATAATTAAGGCATTCGTAAAGTTAACTTTAAGTAACTTACTTCGTTATATAAACTGGACCTAAGTCTCGTAAAGTTTGTTCTCGCCTGACGCTAATGTCGCTCTTGAATTACGAACGCCAGATGGAAATGATCCTGACAGTAATGGTTACGCATCATCCATCTGACTTGATTAGTCAATTTGTTTAAAACGAGGGGATAAACTTCTCTTAAAACTACTCAGTTAGTCAAACCCCTTCTCTTAAAGAAACTCAGTTAGTTCTTAGAAGTTCATTAGCTTCAATTTTAAATAGTGTTATGAGACTGCATTTCCTAATGCTTCCAAGATTTGATATTTATGGACATTATTCCCACTGTTGGGCCCTAACCTGGTCTTACTGAGCCTCTCACTGAGAACGGAAAGAAGTAAAGCCATGATCCATACGCACTGGTCTGATATTTGTAATTGTCAGTTTCACACATCTTCTGTTGAAACATTCTCGACTGTTGAAACGAACCTTTTATGTTCAGAAACATTCATAGATTAATGAATTAGTGAGTACAAGAACAATAAAAAGTTTTGAAGTTGATTTAAGGTGGAAAGGAAATATTAAAAGATAAAAGAAATATTAGGATAAAAACAACATAATCGAAAAAAATTAACAAACTTCCTTGTGTGTATGTGTGCTTTCATGAGTGCTTGTATGTGTTAGTATGTGTGAAAAGTCTAAAAATGTATATTACACCTTAAAATACACGTGGTAAAATACGGTTTAAATTTTAAACACAATTTATTAACAACAGATTACAAAATACTGAAGATAGACAAGCCTTCAAAGCCTAATAAAATTGGCGTTGACGGATGATATAGGTAGGTGGAGTAATAAAAAGGTATAAAATGGAATACACCGCGTTTCCTACTCGCGAAGCTGGCAACACCGAATGATTGATGACGATACGAGTGTCGCTACATTCATTATTTCCCCGGAATACGGTTGCAGTAGTGAGTATTTCCTTTTATTGCCATCACAACGCAAATGTGACGAGACTAGGCTGGAGTTGTGGAAATGATAATTTGTCTTATATCTGTATTTATCTTAGATCGCTCTGCAAGACAATAGAAAATATATCTGTAGGGAAAATATATCTGCAAGACTAATATAATAGAAAATGTATCAGACAAGATAATGGTGCAAATGAATTTGTCTATTTTGAGTTTATATTCATGAAATTGACTCAGCAAAGATAATTTTGATATTTGCGTAGTAAAATTATGAATAGTTTCAAGTTCCATTGATACTTTCACACCGAAAATTTATATTCAGGTTTTACTATTAGTCTTTATCAAGATAATAAACAATATATATTTGAAATTTGAATGTTTGTAAAAGAGTAGAAACATACATCCAAAGTATGTTTCTACTCAATCACTCAATACATTGTTCACCCGCATAGCACACTTGGCACTGGCATCTAAATATGAAATAATTATTTTCGTGAGTTTGTGTGAACATTGTTTTATTAAGTTTGTTACAAGCATTTTTCACAGATTAAAACATATTTTTTGACAAAAATCAAGACTAAAATCAAGAGTTGTTTCAACTTGCGAACAAATTTGCATGATTTTAATCGTCCCGGACACCTTGCCGCTGAGTATTAACTTTATAAAAAGTTTTGCAACTTCTCCGAACGACCTTATGTATTTTGTTTTTGTTGTAGTCATTGCTTTCACCAGAGACATCATAAAATGCACATTTTTTTAAATTTTTGAGTTTTATAAACAAAGGGTCCAAAGGTTTATTACTAAGTTTTGGCTGTCCGTCCATCCCTCTGGTATACGGCTATTTCTCATGAATTTCAATATGGTCTCTTATAACATTTTTGCACAATATGTATTACAATAGCTGCTATAACAATTAAGATTTATGCCTGTAAATGACATCGCTAAATTACATGCCCTGTAAAAATTTTATGTAATTAATTCAGAATTTGACACAGATTAAGCCAAGGGCAGAAACTAGCCATGAATATCTCTTACAAAAACATATGTATTTGTGTATTTATATTGTTAGATTTGAATTTAATTTATAACATTGTTTTACCATTTTCCTTCTTTTTCTAACCCTTTTTCACAGAATAAAATATTTTTTATATTGCAAGACTAAAGTCAAGAGTTGTTTCAACTTGCGAACAAATTTGCATGATTTTAATCGTCCCGGAAACCGTCTGCCGCTGAGTATTAACTTTATAAAAAGTTTCCAACTTCTCTGAACGACCTTATATTTTTATATTGTAGCAAACGAGCATGCAGTCCACCTGATGGTAAGTGGTCACTATCGCCCATTGACATCAGGAACCATTCCCGAGTATGATTGAGTCATACCTGAATTTGATTACAGATGCGTTGCTACCCCTTAGGATTAAGATGTTCGCCTCGTGTATAAGTATAGCCGGCAACCACGCCTCTTCAAACCGAAACACAATAAATTGCTTCATCACTGTCCGTCCGTCCGTCTGACACGGGCTGTTTCTCATAAAACAGGTTACAGAATATGTATTACCATAGCTGCTATAACAGTAAGGATTTATGCCGGTAAATTGCATCGAATATTGATATGATATGTTATCCTTTTTTTTTAATCAGAAGTCATACAATCACACAAATTAAGTTGCGATCAGAAACTCGTATGTCGTAAATATCTTTTTATCGTATCAAGATAGGAAACGATGTTCGTTTCCTATCTTGTGCATTATCGTGCAGTCCCGTGTAAAAAGTTTCCTAAAGGCCCTTATGTTATTTGTTCTTGTTGTAGTCGCTATAAACATCGACATCAATATCATAACACATTTGTCAAGTTTCTTATTTTTACTTACTTTAATTAGTCAATTCACAAAAAGTCTGACGTCTGTGTTCATCTGAATCACAATGACTTGAAACCTGAGCAACCGATCATAGTAAAATCCAAGTGAGTTAAGTGGCGTTCACATACTTTTTGAGATTTATTTCTGGAAATCTCCTTCCTATCCTTTCCCATCTTTAGATAGATCTGAGGAACGCACAGACTCAAACTCCGTGAGATCAGTCGGAATCTTAATCCTGAGGCTATCACTAAGCAAATGACCATTAAAGGCCTAGAGAATCAAATCCATAAAACCACGTTATTTCAAAACAATAGCCGTGGATCTAAGTTAAATATTCATGAGCCTATTTAAAGTAACGATTACGATCCAAAAGTCCAGGAATACAATGGTACCCTAGGAATTATGAAGCAGTTATTTCAGAGTGAGTATTTAGTTTACATAAAATCCTCCTTTTGCCTCCAATTCCAAAGATCAACCCTTTGAAAATTGTATCGTTAAAGCGTGTTCGTGACTTTAAGGGCTGGTCGTACTAATAGTGGCAGAGCGTCATCCGATGTTGCCAATGTACAGTTAACATACATACATACACATCTTCACGCCAAATCCCTAACGGGGTAGGCAGCGAGTATTGAGTGCCAAATGGCACGGTTCTGACTTACTTGCCTAGCTTCTTCCACTTTCTTAACTCTCCTCATACAAACACGCCTCATACAGTTAATATACCTAAAATATTGGTTTTGTTGATATAAAGTTATTAACATGTATAGCGTTTAATAATTATATTATAACTATAAAAATACATACGTATTGCTAACTTCCGAAAAATAAAGCACATCAGTATCTCTATTATTATAATTGTGTAATAATAGTTATTTATCAGTAGTAGGTCTATCTCAGAAAACAAGAAAATTTTGTTACTAATTAATTTGTCGTTTTAGGTAAAACAACGACTTACAATTAGACGTATCTAAAGCATGATGGTGAAAATTGGAATATCTTGCAACCTACATTGTTAATCATGTATTTTTTATTATAATCTAATGCAGAAGCAGAGCCTGACCTGACCTGACTAAATGACTCCTGAAATGGCGTGCTTATTTGCTTTTGCATCGCAAACTGTATACTTATGAAGCACACAAGAACTTATTGTGTCATATTTTGAAATGAAATTATTTTTTGGACTGTTATCTTAATTCTATTGCAATGTAATTAGGTAAGACCTTGTCAGTATAACATATTTTTACATTTTGTCAGTGTGCAAAGCAGTTATTCGAGATATCTTCTCTTCTCGTTTGGGGATACTTAACACTAAGAAACTTAATGACATAGGTATATCACTCAGTTTATTTTTCTGATACTACTAATATGTTCGCCTAACGGCCGGTTTCAATAAGCTATCTATCTCTCACTAGAAGTTATCCAGCTACCACGATAGATAGGTCAACCCTATTCATAACATTGATCTAACTGTTATAACTGAGAGATACATACCAATGGTCGCTATTTAAACTTCTAGTGAGGTATGTATAGGTCATTGAAATCAGTCGTTAATGTATCATTAATCGCATAACTCGTTGCTCGTCGCCGATCAAACAAGTGCTTAGATTAAATTCAATTTTAAAGTATCATGAATACATTAAGCACGTGTTGTGTAGGTAGAAGGGTGTCCCCAAAAATGAGCTTCCAAAGTCGTTGTTAGTTAATTTAGCGATTATGGCGCCAACTATGTGTGAAGTTTGGGACCCTTGTGGAATAAGGTATAAGCAAATAGCGTGTATAATATTTTTAATCAAATTGACCAGTTAGTTTGTGCGTTTTCGTCACGTTTTTATAAGCGAGGAGTTCGTTTTTTTATTTTGGGTGTAAGGGGCATTATATATATCCAAATATTTTTTGAACTAAAAGAATCCCCTTGACATACAACACTCAATTAATATTTGTAGTACATCTACACTTACGAGTATTCGTATATTATAAAGAGGAAGGAGAGGAGGATTGTTTGTTTGTGTTGAATAATCACAAAAACTTCTAGACAGGTTTTCAAAGTTTTTTCACTGATAGAAAGCGACATTATATAATATTGCAAACTATATTTTATTTCCAAGAAAATTAGGGATCCTAACCTAAATTACAATAATGGAAACTCAGTTTTCGGCGTGCGCTGTATAATGTTTTTGTAATTAATATAGTAGAATAACTTTTCAGGTCCGGCCAGGTCAGTTAGTCTTATTATAATTATGTTGATCTCATACATCTGATCGTCAACATATCAATAGTTAATCTCATATCTCTGCTCGAAGACGATCAAATAAGTGCTTTGGATCAAATTCAATTTTAAAGTATCATGAATACAGTAAGCACGTGAAACCGTTTGTTGTGTAGGTTTACGGGTATCCCCAAAAATGAGCTTCCAAAGTCGTTGTTAGTTAATTTAGCGATTATGGCGCCAACTATGTGTAAAGTTTGGGACCCTTGTGGGATAAGGCACAAGCGGACAGCGGTTAAAGTGTTTTTATCGAATTAATATACTTAGAGTTAGACTTCGTGTAAAACATACATGGTTGAAAGCATTTTTAACACATTTTTACTAGCTTCGTCTTTTGTTATTATACGATTAAGATATCTAGAAAAAAAGCCTGCAGTCCACCTGATGATATTTATAATCAACTACGTTTACGATTGAATTGAAACACAGATGGGTTACTACTTCCAAGGACACAGATGTACGCATCGAGTGTAAGTTCACGTCATCTGGTACAGCCGAGCTGATCGGAGAAAGGAATAGAATAACCGTTAACTGTTAAGTGAAAACCGCGGAAAAAAGCAAAGAGCAAAACCGTGTTTTACTTATGGTATTACAAGGGTGTAACTTTTGCCATTACTTGTACCGTAACTTTGTTCGTGTAAAACATTAATATTCGATATTAAAAGGGAAATATGAGACTGGGGCATTGACTTTTGACCGGGTAGAGCGCAAATTCCTGCGAAATTTCAAGGAATTTCTCGCAAATTATCTTAATGATCTTAAAATACCATTAGAATTGGTTCGTTATCTAATAATAGAAGTAACTTTGTTTTATTGTATAAACGTAACAAAAGAGCATCTAGTCCACCTGATGGTATGTAGTCACTGCCGCCATGGACATCATTAATCATCCCAAGTACAATTAAATCATACCTAAGTTTGATCACACATGCATTGGTACCCCTGAAGATTAATATATTTGACTCGTGTATAATTATAACCGGCAATCAAGCCTCTCTAAACCGAAATACAAGAATTGCTTTACGGAGGATTATAAGGGTGGCGGTGGTACGGTGGGCCAAGAAAGTGGTGTACCAGTTTGCATTTAGTTTCCTAGTCATTAAACATTACATCAAAGTTTAAAATTGAAAACTAAGAACAAAACAAATGTCACATATCGTTCTTAATAATGATATAAAGATGGCGGTAAAAGTTGTCAGATCTATCAAGCGAAACTAACTTTTATCGTCTATAAATCTGCAAGCGGCATTCAACCTTAGGGTGGTAAACCAATTCTTTGGCCGACCGTACCTCCCTGGTCGAACTAAACGAGTTCTACCATCTGGCAAACTTTCATTGATGCCCTATTTTAAATTCGATACAAAGTTTCTTTTGACATTTACTAGATCGTACATTCTGTACCTATTTCTGCCCGCAGCAGTTGTTTGTGAGCAGTTTTCGTTTCGATTGGGAAAGTGTGGTTGCCAGTTATGCTCAGGAATAGCCGGTATCGTATCACATTTGATATTTACAATAACGTGCGATTAACCACTTTAATTATAACTTGTTATTCAGTAATGGAAACCAAGGGGAGGAAACCTATACCTCTAAGATGTTTCAATAAAAATCTCAAGGCTGTGAAGTTTACTCATTTGTACTTGACGAGCGTAGTAGACTATGGCCTAAATCTGTCTCATTCGTGAATGAAATTTACCCGTTTACTTGGCCAGCGTAGTAGACTATGGCCTAAATCTGTCTCATTCCATGAAGCCTAGCAGTGGGACAGTAATAGGTTGTGATGAGGGTGATGTCAGAAAGCAACAGTATCCCGAACCACCGCTTTCAATAATTAATTATGGAGTAAATTTAGATTGATTTCAGACAGTCCTAAAATTGTCTGGCAGATAATATTCGCCTACAGTGTTCATTTTAAATTAGTTCTCTTGTATAGAAGATAAATAATATATTATTATGTGTATCCCCTTGGTAGGTTTCTTTTTTATCGTATAGAGGCTAACGAGCATGATGGTATGGTCCACCTGAAGGTAAGTGGTCACTGCCGCTCATGGACATCAATAATCATCCTCAAGTACGATTGAGTCATACCTAAGTTTGATCACAGATGCGTTGCTAC
>DWNR01003428.1:0-11806 GCA_018250455.1 Polygonus leo | reverse complement strand
AATAGACAACACGAGCGTTTGATACTTCAAATAGGTACTTACAAAAACGAAACAAAATTATTTTTAAAATAAAGTGTACCTAACACTAGCAATTACTTCGAGACTTACGACAAACAGACATGTGACTTCTTTACTTAATTATAACAACTGTACTTATCATTTAATTTGTGATCGGCAATGCTAAAATTGATAATAATCAAAACAATCGTAAACCAACGAGCATACCACATAGGAAGCGCCTTGACGTCATAGCGTCAAGATGGCTGCCTTACGATCATATGTGGCTAGAGTTAGGTAAAGTGCAGTGACCCCGGTCAATGTTAATGTCAGCTGGAGCTGTTAAGCGTTTCCGACTGTTTGGGGAATCGACTATACTTGATTTCGTTTTAGGTCTAACGAAACAACGTTGGGACTAAAGCCGCATTAATATTAAAACGTGACTGAATGATAATATCGCGATCAATGCAAATTACTCTATAGCTTGTTCTATATAAAAATCAAATTTCAAAATCATTTATTTAACATTGTTTCCTATTAAACTCTTTATGAAGATACTGCCTTTTGAATGAAAAAGCGAAAAGAAAAGGTTTTCTTTCACCATAATTTAAAAGGCACCTATCTCTAACTAACTATAATTAATAATCAATTTGCTTTTAATTTATGTTAACTAATTACGTATTTGTAATGGGTTAAGGGTTTTTTATAATACTCAGTATTTTCTGGAGAATGTCCGTCAACATCTTCACTTCCATTAATTTAGAATTAGGTAGAAAATTTTTTGAAGCTAAGTCGTTCGGTCTAATATGTGGAAAATTCAATTCAATTATAAATCAGTTTAGGAAATATTCTTAGAAAACTTATGTTATGGTATGAAAATGTGTTTTAAACGCTACTCAAAAGTTTCTAATGATTTCTCCGATAACAATCAACGGTGTCGAATGTAGTGCGAGTAATTGGGATATTTTTCCATTGTTCTATTAATCAGGCCTAATTAGTAACTAGAACCTATCGAATTGTATCCGCACACCAATCTGCACAATTAACGTGGAAAGTTGAAGAAAGTGTTTCTTATTTCGCGAACGATTTATTAACAATACTCGTTATAAGGTACAACACCGAACCATTTATCGCAGTCCGATAAGAAATGCACACAGGACTTTCTAACTTAAAATGTAGGTAATTTGGTCTATAATAGTGTGTATTCTAGGTCTGAAAAGCAACAACGTATGTTTGTATATGTACGGCTTACGAGTGTTTGGACGAAATGTTGCTGAAGGACTCTCTCCATCGACGACGCATAACGAGTATTCAGTTTACTTACAATATCCAGTCTTTACCAACTCTGCGCACAATTGAATTGAAAATTCAATATATTTTCACATTCACATATATTTTATCAAAGTACAAGACGCCCATATTTATTTGTACGATTGCTATGTAGTTTATGTTAAATATAAACATGAAACAATTGTTTTATGTATCATAGATTCAAGCTCATATACCTTATAATTAGTCAGAGATTGAATAATTTGCTTTAAAATCCGCTATACATTGGTGACGCCTGTGATGTCCATAGGCGATGATGATTGATAATATAATTTGTCACCAGGTGGCCCATATGCTTTATCGCTAGTTTTAGATAAAAAGTATAACTGTCCGGTTTAATGGTATGGATGTCGACAAAATTAGACTATTTGTTATTATATTTCTTACTAATACATTCCGTTACATTGTAATGAAGGAAGGGGACGAGCTCTGAACCTAACTTGTACTCTACAAATGATCTGTTAATAGTTTATCGTTTTTAGTACAACAGGTAGTAACGTCGGTAACGCTTGCATTGTTCGAATGTGAGAGGCAACGGGAGGAGATGCAGTCAAGCGCACTTTATTATATTTTGAGCACAATACGAGCTGTGCGGATGCTGTTAAGTACAGTCTTGCACGAATATCTGCAAGAATTTCTACGTAGGCAGCTCATGCTGGGGGCTTAGGGTTTGAATATCTTCTGTGATTCTTTGAAAATATACGTAAGTGTATATCAAAATTTGTCACCAAGCATGTTTATAGGTTACCTAAATTAAACATTAGTTAGGTTAGTAACGGAAACCTTCGCGGCTAGTATGTAAAAGCTTAGGTTTTGTTTTAGCATTCTGTGTATCTTTAGGTGTATGTTCTCTCTCGACTCATCAATTGATTTGTCGTTGTAGTCCAAGTAATAGACCCTAATTTTCCATAGTCAAGTTTCAATTTATAAGACTTATGAACAGCTAATAGAACTGGAAAATGGATAGTCTCCATATCGATTACGAGTCAACATCATACCTAGGTGAACAGTTGATTTTTCATAGCAACACTCACGCGACTTTGTGAAAATTTAAAGTAAAATTATTCTTATAGTGCCTGCAACATACACAACTCCTATTTCTAATGAGCAAGAAAGAAATCGTACTTTTGATTAAGTTTATCTACGCAAATGTACGTGAGGGAACACTAAGAATGGAAGTAGTAACACGTATCGCTCCATTGTCTGCCGCCCGTTGTGTTCACGATGTGTTAACTACCGAACACCTCGAAACTGTGTGTTGGTGTTTATGTAATGTGTTCCTAAATTATTTGCTACCAGACCACTATGACTGTGTTAGCAGAATAACATTTATCGTAGTCGATTCTTTACAGTGGCCATACACCATACTACCTATCGTTCATACAGACTACAGTATACTCCAGTATGACCACTGTTACAGAATTATTTTTGAACGTTAATAAGCTGCTACCGTTTTGAAGGTGTTTTCATTTTTGTTAACTGTCCTAAAAGAGAATATAGAATAGAAGTGCCCTATAGAATAGGAGTGCCCACTCAGAATTAGAACCTGTTGGATGGTGGTAGAGCATAGGGTTTGCATGAGATGGTATCAACGTCACATTCATTTGTGTTCCGTCGAAAAGATTTAGTTGTCGGTAAAACTTCTATTTCTATGCTGTAAAATAAACTTGTCTTGCTTTACTAGCTGATATCACTTACATAGTTGTAATAATCACTCTTCTATTAATCATTTGTAAAGTAATTTCTATGTTTCCGTAATTAGTAAAAGTAATTTCTATGAAAATCTTAGTTTTCAAGAAGTGCAACGCAAATATAGTCGTTGTCTTGTATGGTTTCTACTCCATTTGGAGTGTATCCCAGACGAGCCTGGACGGCATGTTCGTGACGATCAGAACATTCTACATATTTGTTTGTTATCACTGCGTATTTACCAGATAGTAGAACTCGATTAGTTCGACCGGGGAGGTACCACTACCACCCTCATAATCCTCCGTGAAGCAATTATTGTGTTTTGGTTTGGAGAGTCGTGGTTGCCGGCAGCAACGTATTTATGATTAAACTTAGGTATGATTTTATTGTAGTTAGGGATGATTACTGATGTCTATGGGCGGCAATGATCACTTACTATCAAGTGGACATCATGCTCGTTTGTAGGTAATAAACTTTATGCAATAAAAAATTTTTACTAAAAACCTATATGATATTCAATTCAGGTAGGACGGTGACGGTCAGTGACGGAAAACCGCATAAAAATTTTGGGGTCGCGTATAATAGATGAGAATATATTCCGACTATCCGTGCGTGTCAGCATAGATTATTTTTTATAATTTAAGGGCACGATACGAGTAATGCACCCAGTTGAGCAAAAGCACAGCAATTGAAATAATTACAAAACAAAAGACCGAACCACCCTGCCTTAAATACAAATAAATAATCCTTAGCACATTATTGTTATAGTTAATTACTAAATGGAACCCAACACTACAGTGAGAGGTGTGCCATGATTTATGATGAAGCACTTAAAAACGTACCTCTTTGATAATGGATAAAGAGAAAAAAGAACAATATTTCATATACTTTAATGCTAATTTATTTATATTTATTTAATACCTATTAAGACTTAGGATCTGTGCAAGGATAAGATATACAATTTTATATTTTTCTCATTTCAGGCCCTACGATGAGGTGTCTGTGATCTAACAAAACGGGCGTGAGAGGCGCCAGCTATCCAAGATGACATCGGAACGAGCCATACCTCACCTGCGCGACATCTTCGGCCTCAACCAGCAGTATGATGGCAAGCCCTTCGAAGACAACGATGACAAAACTAAAAAGGCAGCTAGAAAGAAAAAAGAGGACTTCCGTTCTTACGGCAACGGAGACGTCAAGACCCTTGAACGGCACCTTAGTATGAAAAAGACTATTCGTAAGAAGATAATGCGAGATCTTCAGCAGGCTTTCGTTGAAGACCCTAACGAGTTTAAGGTCGAGAACACGAGCCCAGAGAAGCTGAAGGCGGAGCTAAGTGCGGAAGCGGTCAAAATCGAGAAGAATGTCCGCAAGAACGATCCGACGTTCCTAGACATGCTTCGAGGGGAAACGAGGGGTGAGGAGACGAGAGAAGAACAGCCGCCGGCAGAGAAGACCAGCTTTTGGCGGCGTCTTACTATGAAGAATAAAAATAAAAGATAATTAAAACGTGCGAGCAACGTTACTCCGTTTTTAACCCAATCAACTATGCTATTCTCCGGTTGCTTGAACTAATTGTCTTCGTAAGCAAAAGTTAGACATGCTCTAGTTTATAATTTTCCTCTATCTGCCGCATGCTTAACTTTTGCAAACGACGACATTATTATTAGGTATGATTTTTGAACATTTTAAATATTATACTAGTTGACTAATAACAATGATGCAATAATCGTTGACGAAACAACTGTTGTCGTATTCATACGTATATTTATTACTGTACGTGCATTAAATATATTTTATGAAAATCGACTAAAACCTGTAGATTGACCAATACACGAGATAGCTAGTTTAGTAACTTAGAATATAAAATATGTTTAGAAATGTGTACAATGATGTTTGTTTATCTACGGACCTTTGGATACCCTTTACATGACGTCCTCATTTCAAAAATCCTCATTCTCACTGAACATATAACTTTATTGCGAAAGAATTAATCGGGTAGAAGTTTATTCGGAAATCCAAGATAATATTAAATAAAAAAATACCAAAATACTGTTCTTAAGGTTCGTCGTCGCCAAAATTGCAGCGAATGGAAATTCTCTATATGATTTATATTCTAAGTTTTAAGATTGGTCGAAAAAACAGTAACTCATGGAATGTAAACTTTTGTAATTTTTTAGATCTCTTAATTTTTCAGTAACGGCGTGAGGATACTCCGGGACTGCATTATGTTAAGAATAAAATACTTTACGCGATGTGTCACAGACAATCATTATATACGATTGGATTCTAGTTTAATACAATCCAACAGATTGTATATAAATGATACCAGTTTAAATGGTAAATTAGGCTGTGCAAATGTCACATGAAATATCACCGAAAGCATAAAGATGTGGCCTCAATAATCAAATTCTTGAATTTCGTGTTAATTGATGTCGTTTAATGTTTTATTAAGAACTTAATTTTGTAGTTAATTGGGGGCTTCCATTTCTCGTTATTTAAACAAAGTGGCATATAGAGAAGAATCTCTGCCAAAAAGACGCTGCATGCTTATAGGACCTATTTCTAAGCATTTCAAGCTTTATAATCTGGTTCTGATGAAAATCATACAGTGTAATATAATATATTGTACCGTTCTTGCGCAAAATTCGATAAATACATGTATTTAATGTGACTAGTCTGGTAGTTTCACAATCAAGGTGCATAAAAATGAATGTTTAAATATAAAATTAATTCAATTTCGAGATCTCCAAGGTTACCTACTCAAGAAAGAGTGCTGTACCCACTCGGTACACTTAGTAGTCTACCTACTTGAGAAGTATTAACACGAGGTAAAAGTATAATTATTATTACCCTATTAAAAGTTTCTACATGATTAAAAAATTAACACGCTTTTTCAGTTACAAGTATAGAACTAAAACATAAAAATATACTTATTTATCAATGTATATATAGAGATTTTGTTTCTTTTTATCGTTAGAATTGCGCATAGCCATTGGCCACAATTGTCTTTGTTTGTCTGTGAAGCAAATGACTTATTATTTCATATAATTGATTGTCTGTGACAAGAAGCGTAAATGTGAAATTCTTACATTGGTAGCTTTTACAATAGTCTTTTTTACGTAACGTGTTCCGTAGGACTTATATCTTTGTATTTATAATGCATAATTATAATTATACCTACTTATGACAAATGTTTTTATCATGTTGTCTTTTAAAGTTTTATCAAGATTTTCTATGTAGTTATTGTATTGATGTATTGAATATTGTATATTATACACTAAACATTTAAACAAACGTGTTTGCGGCAGTTTGGACGTGATCATAAGCAAAGATGTCTATAGATTTCTATGCATGTAATTTTACATGAATATGGATGATTTTGTAGACTAGAAATCATGCATAGAAAACTATGCAAGCAATAATATTCTTGGAGATTTGCGTTGTATCTTATTACCAATTTCTGTGAAATAAGATACCCGTACCATAAATACTAATAGTAATATATTTGGCGATGTCTATGAATATGAGAAAGATATGGTCCATCTACGCCATGCCAAAGGAGCTAAAGATTTGTATGTGAATTTTTTATATAAAGCCAAACTAAAATTAACTTAAATCTGCAAAATAGAAGAGAACCAATTTTTTTAGACATAGGTTAAAAGCAGTAAAAATTACCCGTTCAAAGACTACCTTGGGCTTGCGGAGATGAACTACTTTTACTAACGAAAAATCGAAAAAATGCAGATAATAGTTTTTTTACTAATATTGGTGCTTATTTTTAAGACAAAAATCGCCAATTGTCAGAATAATCAATCTGTTTTCTGAGACTGACGTAACTTATTACTCTTTTTATAAATGTTTTTGTAAAGTGTTTAATGAGTACTTAAATAATAAATCGCATAATACGAACACTACATAAGGTTAATATATTACTCTAAATGAAATCATTAGATTTAATTTAATATCTAAGAAACTGTATCATCACTTCTTGGTAATATGCATCGGTAAAAATAAGTTTTTAAATCAACAGTAAAAACGAAATATGGCGGTTAAATTTTATTAAGAAGTGGTAAAACAGGTTATGTTTCGATGAGAACGGAGTAAGATGAAGCAAGTCCTCAGCCATTGTTACTTATATTATAAAAAATATCTCGTTCTACATGTGATGTAACGTAAGTCGACAACTTAGAGTAAGTGTGCGTAGTACGTAGGTTATTTCGTAAGTCGTACCTAATGAGGGCTACCATTTCACTATAATAGATGGCGCTACTTGTGACTTGGTGTTTTAGAGAAGGTATACGTAAAATAGTATATGTTTGAAGCTTTGAAGTACCAATATTTTCTGTATATTCGGTTGCGTACGTCTGATACTTATCATATTTTATTGAGAGATTTAATATAAGTTAAATCTGTTAGGTGTCGTGTTGGAAGTAGATTTATCTTCATTATATATTTAGCTATGAGTAGTGTTAAAGCCTATCACTTTTTACACAGTCTAGTTTTGGGACTTGCAGTGATAAAATACAAAAACACGTAATTATGTTCAGATACAAAAATTAATTAATAATATAGTTCTCCCAAGTTACTTGCAGTGACATCTAGCGGAATTTAAAACTCTTGGCAGCCCTCATTGTGTAAACTAGGCTCGTGGCAATTCCTTGTTGTGACAATTTATGATTATTATGCAATATTAAATAATTTTACACATTTATAACGTGTTTTATTTTGCTTCGAATGTTAGAAAAATCATAACAACCTACAATAAGTAATGATGCAAGTGTAAACGGTGCTACACAGTTTTAAAATGAGTGGGCAACTGTTGCATTAACAATGTAATTTATAATTAATAGATTATATACATATTGCAGCGTAAGAGAAAGTTAAGTATAGATGCGAGTTAAAAATATTCAATAAATAATTATAATACATTCTAGGTTTATGTTCATATCTGTAATCTATACTAATATTATAAAGCTAAAGAGTTTGTTTGTTTGTTGGTTTACTTGAACGCGCTAATCTCAGGAACTACAGTCCGATTTGAAAAATTCTTACAGTGTTAATTCTGCTATAAAAAAATCTTATAGCCCTTTTATCGAGGAAGGCTATAGGCTACATAATATACGCTACGACCAATAGGAGCGGAGCATCAACGAAAAATGTTGCAAAAACGGGGAAAATAAGAGAGTGTCTCTTATATGACGCAAATGAAGTTGCGTGGGTTGGCTAGTAAAATAATAATTGCTCTGTTTGAAGTGGGATGTATGTTACTCATCAAAAATTGTGGTGGAGGCATTTGCTCACTTTATGTGTTGTATTTCACAAAGGTGTCACGCAACTCATGACAAGTGATCGCCAACGTCCAAAGGCATTTCAACTTTACCATATGACATAGGAAAATTAGGTTTGATTACAGAACTTTTTATTTTAAATTTACTTGCTACCTCAGTTTTATTCGAAAGATCTTATTTGTAAATTAAATAATATATTTATATTATGCGAAAATGATGATGACGATGGATATTTAAAAGTACCTATATGAATGAATATATAGATTAATGAAATACAAATTGCACTGTTGATAATTTTTCGTTATCTGGTTAGCATTGCAAGAACGTTTGTCTATATTTTTTTAATAACTAAACCTGGCCATAAATTCAGGCTGGCATAAAAATGTTTTCTTTTTATCTTTTTTATTATTTTGAATGAAGAATGCTACAACTTTTACGGCTTATAGCAATTGTTTTCGAGAATTATTTTATTCAACCGCCATTTTTTTGATATTGTTGTATGTCTAAAGTTAAAAAAGGCGGGAAAGCTTTGACGCTTTGAATATTTATTTCATAGTTCATGGAAATTGTGAGATTTTACATTAGTGTAATTAAAACTGTGTAATATTAGTATCGAGTATGTGAAATCGAAAAGAAATATTGTGTTAGGCCAGAGGAAAAAATCTTCTCAATAGCTTGGACGGTGTAATGAAAACCATCACTCTGGTATGTGTTCAATTTTCTTTTACTATTTTTCTTTCACAGATGCAATGGATAAAATTGTTTCTAGTAGTAGACGCAATTCCTATGTTTTGCTTAAGGCAGAAGGAGTTGACAAACTATAGATATGTTACTTCATACAGTATACTTACAAGGCGAACATCTTAATCCTTGTGGTTAATCTTAGCGGCAATTTTAGCGGCAGTGATTACTTGTCGTCAGGTGGACCGAAGTTTCGTTTGCTAATATTAAATTATAAAAAAAATGTTATGCTTGTAAACCCTGATCAATTACAGAGATCGACGAATTTATCGGCGTATTTAATATTGGATATATAATATTTAATATTGGATTGGACTATATTGGGCTGTGTGTAATATGTAATTCATGAAATTGTACATTGTAGTATAATTACAGGTATCTTCATTCAATAATGTTTTCCCGCCATATTTTATTTGTCAATCTTCCACATTGTATAGACATGAATGTGAGGACACGACTAAGTGAGTCGACCTTTTTTTTTAATTATGACTATCACTTGTGGAACTTCTGTATCTCTTTATACATTTTATGCACTTGCTATTTAATATTGCTTTGTTCAGACTATGGTAAGTCATTGACAATTCAGTTGGTGTTGCATTTGTCCACAGACGACAGCGGCTGATTTCTATCATGTAGCAGTCTATCATGCAGTCTTATCTCTAGGTTTAATTGTAAACAACAATGTTGTTGGACTTAGGGGTAATATGCGAAGGGTAATTAATAATTGGCTCAGTGCGAGTGGGTCTCGCGCCGAAAGGTTTGACCTATTGCCAATAGATGGCGTTGAAATTAGTAAAGTCAGATACTAAACTAGATGGCGGTATATTTTATTACTTACACAGTAAATAACTTTTGTAGTAGACTACCACATCCGCGGAACTATTCGCGGCACTGCTCATCTCATCTTGTGTTTCTTAGATTATATTTTTGTGTTCTTATAAGTAATATGTAAAAGAAAATAATCGGCTAAATGAATGGGGGTGCGTGCAAGAGCACGCAAAGACTTCTGTAATTAATGCCCCTAGATGGCGTTGTAATTTGATTATGTGATATGTAAATTACATTAATCGGCCAAATGCAAGTAGACTTTGCACTCGAAAAGTTTTGTATCTGCTGTCAATGTGGCGTTGTAATTGAAAATGTTAGATACAAAAAATGTTATTTGACATGTAAGATTCAGTACATTGTTTATTTTAGCGACCTTAGTTACACATTTTGTATAAACTTTGTTTATGTATTATGGTGCAAAAGATACAGCTCTGTGACAGACACTGACGGCATCGGAGTCTTAACAGGATGAATATTAGGGAATGGTCTCGTGCGCGGGACTCGAACCCGGACCACTGTCGGAGGCCATTGCACTACCTCAATGTATGCCATGTGTTCAAAAATTCTTTCACAATTACTAATTTATAGAGTAGTGTGTTCATTTTGTTTTTTTTATTATTATTGTAGCATTATGTATTTAGTGTGCTTATTGTATATGTTCTTAAACTTATAAGTACAGGGATAAGGGTAAAATAAAACACAAAGCCATCAATAAACCTTTATTATATTTTTATGTTGGTTGGGATAGGAAATAAAACGACGAGTAGGTTATTAATTTGAATTTATTTACTTTTGAAATTTAAATTTAATTGTTAATTTTGCACATGTTTTGTATTGTATTTAAATTATTATTTGTTATTTGAATGTAGCAAATTGTTTAAGTTTTGCCCAGATATTTGAATTAAATACGACTGATAAATAAAAATATTACAAATAATCAATATCAAAAATTAAAGAATAAAGTTATATAATTACAATAACTAGATTAAATACAATGAACATTATATATTTTATGTTTGTTTTCTTTGTTTTTTGTACAAGAAAATAATCAAAAAGTTGAGTTATTAATAATATATTCACAAATGCATTCCTTTTATATTGTATAAGTTTGTTTTTAATGCTGTTAGTAAAAATAATCTAACATTAAACATTATTGAAAAGTTTGATCAAATACTTATTAATTTTGTACAAGTAGTTGGGAATTAATTTTACACAAAGTAATTCTTCAATTACTTATATATAGAAATATTTGTCGACTTAAGACAATATTACAATGCGATATCAATAAAAGTTTTATATTTTAAATATTGTAATTACAAACATCATAAATATAAAATATATTTACAGAAATATACTCATTTAGTTAATTGTTATTTAAAACACATATTTTTTCTCAAAAATCAAATTAATTTGAAATAAAATACAACACAGAACAATATATAAATACAACATGGAATTAAAAAATAAAATAAAAGGAAATAAAATCAGTCGTATTTTTATTTATTTAGAACAATAACATCTAAATAGATATGGAGAAGAAACATTGAAAGAAACTCCACCTTAAAATATTACAAGTTTTGCTACATTGTTCTTAGCACAAATTATTCAATTGTTTAAAGATATTTAAAATTACTTGTAACTTTTCTATGTTGTTTGAATATAATTTATTCAAATAAAAATTACAACTTAAATTTGTTGTTGTTACCGCGTGTTTTTTGTTTACATGTTTCTTTTTTTTTAATTTATAAGTTAACTAAGAATGTTTTACACGGGATATTGCTTTTTTTTAAATTACTACCGCTTCGCAATGTGTTATGGTTGTGGAGAAGAAGCGGCGGAAGAAACTCCACAACAAACACAGTTTTAGAGCAATCCCGTTATCGTTCGAATTCATTAATTATCTTACGGCCGGTTTCAATAACTTACTATAA